>VWZY01006530.1:429351-469547 GCA_013399075.1 Chloroceryle aenea | reverse complement strand
CCCAACCTCATTTTCCATGGTCTTCCTTTTGCTGCTTATGTACTTGCAGAAGTCCCTCTCATTACTTTACACATACCTTGTCAGATTGACCTCCAAGTAGGCTTTGTTTTTCCAAATATAAGCCCTGCACGCTCGGACAGTGTCTCTATACTGCTCCTGGGACAGCAGGCAGAAAAGGCAGAGAGCAGTATGCTCTCCGTAACTGTCGCAGAGGCACCTGCAAAACAGATAGCAGCAGCTATCCAAAAATGTGGATTTATTGCAAGGAGAATTGCCTGGCACTCCTTCTGACATCAACTTACAAGTTTGAATGTCTGAGAGGAGTATAACTACTACAGAACTAACTCCTAAACTTTAAAGAATAATCTTTACAGAAAGTTGAGCCAAAATGTGTGTACGCTTAGTCATAAAGGGAAAACCTCCCACATGAGGGTACCAAAAGGTATCACTCACCTGAAAGGAGGGTGAGGCTCACTCAATCCATGGAATTACTATTTTTTTTTTATATATATATATATATANGATGTTTCTGTTGTCATAAGTTTGGCTTCTCACACTAAGCTTTCATGTGTAGACAACATAGCAGAGAGTATTTAGGGTTCAGGCTATAGCCTATGTCACGTACAACAGTTTGTCAGTCTGATGATACTGTTTGGGTTTCTGCTGTGGTCTTTCGGTAAGAGCAGATGAAATGGACATAGCTTTTTTTTTTAATTATTATTATTAATTTATTTATTTTTCATTTTACAATGTGAACGATTCCTCTGGTTCTGCTTAGGCAGTACATATGCCATACAGAGGATCAACTGAGTTAAAATCTAGATAAGACTGTTTTATGCACAAGTTTGTTACATGCCAGCTTAGAAATATAAATTAAGCACATTCAAACTATTATTATTACTGTTATTATTACTGATTTTACTCTTAGTTTTCTCACTGCATTTAAAAATGAAAACAAAAATTCCACAACTTAAAATAAGTAAACTATAAATCTTGCTTCATAATTGTTAAAACTGACCTAACAATTGGTACTAAAAAAGCAAATGGTTTGGAATACTAAAACATGAAATAAGGTGAACTTCACAGATGTCTGCTGAAACTCTCACTGGAAGGATTACAGTCCAGATCCATAGATGGTCTGTACTAATAACTACTCTGGTTTAAATAATTTATGGCTTTTTAGCTGCTTTGATCTTAGTAGAATTATTTACTTTATAGTAGAAAAGGAGCTGGCCAGACTTTTTCCCCGCTATTTCATCAACCCTCTGTCATTCTTGCTCCTAAATGGAAACAGTTGAGACAGTGTATGACAGTGCTTCCTTCTCATCCTTCTGGAACTCCAAATAAATTTAGTTTAACAAAGACAGGATGTTTAAAATAGTAGAGGGAAGTTCTTCATTTCAGTGATACATAACTTTACTGATGATAATGCACAGGAGGAGTAAGTTCAGAAGTAGCATCAATCTAAACAGAGATGACCAGATAACTGGATGTCTGACTAATAGGCATTAGGACTTTATAACAAGATGATTGAAAGTATGGGAAGGTTCTTCCAATATCAGCAGGCCTAACGATGCATCACAAGCTTTAAAAAAATTCTGCATAATATAAGAGTTAACAATGCTTCAAAAGGAAGATTTTCTATTTCTATTTCTGCTTTCAGTGAAAGTTTTGCCAGTCTACTCCAAAGTGGCCATTGGATACATGGCAAATCAAAATCCTATCTCATCCCATAGGGAAACACTATTCTTTAGCATGTTTACCTAAGTGCATAGGTTTTATAAAGGGAACTTAATTTTACAGGTTAGAATTTAATTACCTGTCCTTTTTATCTATTCCTCATACTGTCAAAATCTAGTCTTACCAAGCTGTCTACCATTTCTTTGAGAAGAATAAAATTGTAAAAATAAATTAAACCAGCATTAGAATTGGTCTTGTCTCAGTTTATTTTCTTCTGCCACTGAACTGCTGAATCCTGCACTGGCTATAATGATAAATAACACTATACTTGGGAAGTGGAAGAAAATAATTGATTAGAACCTTTTCCTGCATTTACCATAGTGCTTCTTTCCCCTCTGGGTTTGTGCAGTTTAATTTGCCATTGATTCTTGAATGATTATAATGCCATAGAGAAGCCAGTGTTTGTCTTCATTGTGCACTCTGTGCAGTGCATTGCACCTGAATCTTTTTTTGCACATTCTGGTGTAGATCTGCAGTCATTTGGTATGGAGTTAAGTGAAGTCTCAGGCCAGCTGAAGTTTATGTGGTGAGTACATTCTTCTTCTGTCACTGGCAACATCTAATTAGTGCCAGTCCATATTCTGCAACATTAGTTTTATGTTTCAGAAACTGAAAGACTAATTACAGAAGACCAAACACAGAAACATTTAGCTTAGTTATCATAAGAAAAAAGTTTAATGTTATGACATTGAGAAATTTGTATGTGAATAGAAGTTCAAGGTCAATGTGGCAGATACTTCATGGGCTTTTATTAGGTACAAAGGGAAGCAGTGATTTAAATTGCTATTTGAATTCCTTCAGTTGTGATATGTTTCTGTGGGTTTCTTGCACTATAGTGTAGTACTTGCATTGCAAGATGGGGGCAGCAGACTATGATAAGAAAGATCTTACTTCTCTTCTGCCAGACTCAATTTCTATCCAAAATCTGTTTTCCATTCTGATGACATATCTTGAATAGCTTTTAGAGCAGCATGTAACACCTTGGCCATTAATTGCCATTAACTCTGCCATTGAGACCTGTCAAGATGTTTGCAACAGAAGAACAGTCATATAAGTGATAAGGAAAATTAAAAGAATGGGAATGGAAGGACTGTTTTTTTTGTGTGTGTGCAGTGCAGATGAAGTTAGGAAAATGAAGAAAAAATAGTTTGTAGGATCCAGTATAACAGAAGAACCAAGTGTAAAATGCATCATGTTTAGTTGATTGACTCAATTATATTTAACTTACTTGTGCGTTTTTGAACATCCAGAAGTATCAGATGACACTGAATACTCCCAGTAATGATGCAACTTTTCTACCTGCAAACATTAAATATATATTAGTTTACAGATTAAATTTCTTTAACCCACCAAACTGAAGAAGTGTCTTGTGGCACCATAGCCTTTTTCACTGTAACAATTCTGTCTGCTGGTATTTATGTAATATAGCAGTCATAATCCATACTGTTCATGTTTGAGCATACATTCTTAAGTACAAGGGGAACAAGTGTGAGGAGGGAGAAATGAGAAGTGCAGTTGTAATATTATCAAGGCTTAATGTATTTATTGTTGGGAATAGAGCTTCACATGTCAGGCTGCTTCACTTTTACAGTTGTGTTTGGTGGTCTCTGATGGTTATGGTCAGGCCAGATATTATGCAATATTTTGTATCCTGCAGTCACACACATTTTAGTTGATATTGAGATAAAAGGCCCTTTTAAAAAATAAACTTCAAAGCAAAACACTGGACTCATTTATTTACAGATTGTGTGATTTTAATAAAAGTGATTGTCTAAAAAGCATCTTATTCTTTTTAGAAACCTATAGAGTAAAGGCATTTTGAAGATTGGTATGCTGTAAACAAGGCCTGAGGAATTCTGGCAAAGTCCATACTAAGGGCTAACATAGCTGAAGTATAATAAAAGAGGAGAGATTTTTGTTTTTTCAACGGTGGTAGAGTTGTTCTTAACCCACAGTTGTGGTGGTCATAAAATCCAGGGTAAAAGTCACATTTTGATTGACAAGTTTTTCTTCCTTCATAAGCTTCCATTTTCCAGACGGTCAGGTGAAAATTTTCTGCCCTTAAGAACACAGAACTCACGAGGACATTACCTTAAACAGTTAAGTTCTTACTGGGTAAAATGATTCCTATTCCTCATTCAGCAAAACACCATGTCATAAGAAGAGCACTAGTGTAAGGTTTTAATCCTGCTTGTATAGAAAGCTGACTAGTGTTGAAGCATTTTCAATTTAGGCAAGTGTTTAAGTATTTCCTTGAGCTGGGATGGATTAAACCTACACTGGATTATCTTGGTGAACTGAGCAATTTCTTTAATAACTTGGGTTACACAACCAAACCACATGCAGCACTTCAAGATATACATGTGCACTATAGAGGTCCTCATATCTCCCTTTACAACATCTGGTTTGGGGTTGTCTGCTCTGCAAGGATATTTCATATTCTGGTTGTGGTTTACAACTCTTAATTGATAAAAAATATATAATTATTTTAATAGCTAAAAATCTATTGAAATCAGCATACTTTGTGGAGTTACACTGGAGAAAAAAATATTTGGAAGTACCTTAAATTTATAATTAATTTGTCTCTCCTTACTTCCTCTGTGTATTGCAGGTAACATTTACATTAGTGCTGCTGAGCTGGTGTAATGCAAGGAAGGACACATCATGAAATGGAAACATTATCCTTTTTTGGTCATAGTAGCTGTATTCAGCCTTTCCAGATGCCATCAGTTACTGGGTCAGCTCATTCCAGGTAGGTACCTTTTATTTAGACATAAATGTTCATGGTTTTATGAATCATTTTTATGCTGTCCATGTGAATATGTGCCTGTATATACCCGAAGTTCTCTCTCGGTGTATTAATGTGTGGGGAGTGTGCTGGGAGTTAAGACATTCATGAGCGTATCTACATATTTAAAGCAAAGAATTTAGTAAGTACTGTATTGACTGTGCTGCAATGAGTTGCTTTTTGCAATTGCAAAGAAAAATATAGATGAGGAGTGCCCTAAAAATAGATGTACTAAAAGATTAAAGTGGCTATGAAAGCATTCCTTTGATTAGCGCTATTGGGTGGAGGAAGAAATACAGAGTGCAGAAAGAGACTTGAATATCAAAGAGAATATGAAATCTATATAGAGAACTTCCCTGAAGAAGAAGGAAAATAACAGCAACTGTGAAATAGCTGAAAAGCAGTGTTTTCAAGTGAAGTTATAGAGATAGGGATCATCCTGGTGCTTTTGTATGGACAGTCTTACTAGTGAAGGGAGGAGTAGTAAGGGTGTATAAAAATGGCAAGACAGTATCCAACTTTAAAGAGAAAGCAGTGGTAAAAATAGGTAACTTGTATCACTTCAGTGAGCAGTAGATTCTTATTGAAGTAATGTACAGGAAGCAAATCTTTGTTATGTTAGGGGTTTTTAACAATAAGTCTGTAAAAACAGCATCTGTGTCATTTTGAATCATCTTCAAGGTTTGTTAGGAAAAAATGAAATAAACTTTGATCAGTAGTGCTAATAATGCACAACCTTTGAGTAAAATATAAAAAAAAACACAATAGGCATTATAAAAAAAGAAAGTGACACACTGGGTTTTGATGGTTAATTTTTCTGCTTTGCATCTGTATGATACCATGCTACTGGCTGGATTTCTTTGTTGACTGTATTGAGCACGCACAGTTTTGTGGTTCTACAATGCTTTCCCATATATCTGTGGTCAGCTAGTTCAGATACAGACTACTAAATGAAAAGAGAAAGCAAGATTTTGTCCTTTAAGAGTTTGTTGGCCTATAATGAAGGTTGGTTCATGGCAAATAAATTAAGGGAATTAATTTTTTTTCTTCTGTTTTTGTTGGTCAAATGTTTTATGTAGGAGATACAAAAAGACTCTGGAATATAGGAAGATGTAAGTTAAAATGATCATATTAAAAGTTTGACCTTGAACTTAAAACACAATTTCAAAGCAATTTACCTGTCAGAAAGACATCTACCACTCTTTTAAAAAGGAACACCTGCAGATCCAAATGTATTTGTGTGATAGCTACCTCCATCCAGTTGCACAGGTTTCAATTTAGTCATAGTTTTGTAGACTCTACTAAAAAGGCTGTTTCCATTGTATTACTTTTTCCATCAATTTTGTTTCAGAATAAAATCACAGGTGGCATTTTGATTTTGTCCCTGCTTTGTAATTTTCATCACAGCCCTCAGACTTGAGCCAAGAGATTACTATAGTTGGCCAGACATCAGTGTGCTGAGCCTCGCTGGCAAGGTGCCAGAAGTGTGATTATCACAAAAGATCAAATAAAGCAGGCTTTTTTTTTTTTTTCCCTTAAGCAGTTCATCCCATTCATTTTGCTCTTTTCATGTGTTTTCCTTACAAAGGTATGTCTTTCTCTTAATTATTATTTATTTTAATGCACAGAATGAGAGAGACCTGTGCAAAATCTAAATCTTTTTTCCTTTATTTAATGGTGGGGGGTGGGTGGGGAAAGAAATAACAGTTCTTTGGAATTTTGCTGCATCTATAAAAAATTACTAATAGAGCAATAGGTAACAGCTTTTTCCATGCATTGCTAAAAGCACGAAGGTGCTAAAATGTCTGTGATCATAGTCCTACTAAATTAATTGTGTTATTTCAGTAAAAAGCATGATTTCAAAATATCAAATTCTGTGAAATTATTTTTAGCTTATGTTATTAGAAACGTTTAAAAAATGAAATTTTATAGTCTCTGAAAATTGTTCCAGCTTACCAATGAGATTAATTTCATATGAAAAACTAAGCTATCTGAAATGTGTGAAAGCTTACCTTCAGAGCTAGGATTCTTAAATTTAGTAAAACCTGATGAATTTTAAAGGTGATCCTATAACTTTGAAACATTTATTGTAGTTTTTGCTGGATCTTTTAATATATTCTTGTTGAGTCTCATTCTTTTGCATGTGGGGTCCACAGGGAAGCACTGTCTCCACCCCTTTATTAAAATCATGGCTGGGTCTTTCATCTCATGTCATTACATCTTACCTCTAATTCACATATAAAATACACTTGCAATTCAACTATGTCTGTCTCCCGAGGCATAAAGTATCTCTGCCTTGGCACATCTTTATTTAACCAGAGGTTGAACATTATCTGGGAAAGATGTGATTTTTTTTCTTTCCAGTTGCTCTGCATATTTAAAAGCTGCAAAATTTGGTAGTTGATTTTAAAGCACACTGATCTAAGGAAACAGCATTAACTAATGCTATATTAGAATTCAATGTATGCAACTAAACCTGTGTTTTCATTTAAATCATGAAAGTGTTTTAAATTTACAAGTTACTACATTGTCAAAAAAACCCATAGAAGAACTATAAATCTGTCATGCAGCAGAAGATTTTAATAATTTAAACTGATTTTTTTTTAAATTTTTTTTTTTACATAATAGAAGTGAATGCAAGCTTCCAGATTTGTGGTCTGATAATTAAGGCAGTAGCTTGGGATCAGGTCCTTTGACAGGGAGCATTGTGGAAGTGCCCTTCATCTGAACTGGAGCAGATGCCAGATATGTGGGATCTAGTCAATCCTTGAACTTTACAGAGATATCTGAACAAAGAAAGACTTGTAAAAGTAAAATTTCAATGTTCTTGATAAATTATTATTAGACTTTAGTAACAGAATTCTCTATCTCAGGAAGAGGATGAGGAGGAAACCTCTTTTGAACTCAGACTTTTGAGAAATTGTGATAGAAGTGGTTTACAAGTACTGTCTCTCTGCACTTGACTGAAGTTGCACTAGAAAGTCTGATATATTTCAATAACTTTTAAAGTAAAAATAAATAAAAATTAATTTTCTGACACTTTTTAAATCCATTAAGTGTGTTGTTTCTCCAGGAAACAGGTTTCCTTTAGGAGATGCAGATATGTAATAAAGCATAAGATAGATAAAACATACATAGTAAAATATAAATTTAAAAAGTTATGCTAGTGTGAGTTTTAAAATAACCCAACATCCACAGAACAACCCTCTCTAATAATCATAGAAGCTTACTGAAATCCTGAAGAGAACTGACCTCTTCTGGGGTAGACAAGAATATTTTAAATTTCCTTTTCCTTAATACTTCTTGGATTACTAATGAAACACTACAGGAAATATATTCACTATGATAGCTTGTTTGCCTCTTTCAATAGGAATACATATTATTCACAGTGAAACTTTCATAAATTCAAATTGTATTTTTTCACTGCCTCAAACATGCCTCATCATTTTTGGAATCTGAAAACTCTACATCAGAGCTTTTGTCAAGTTATTAATAATTCAGTGACATAAGTAACTAAATTATTCGTTGTGATTTTTTTATTTTTTATTTTTTTTAAGTCAGTGTTAACTTTTCAATACTCAAGACTCTGTTATGTTGTTAGTGAAAACAAGATTTATTATTTTCCCTTATCACCTGCTTGTCAAAAAACTGTTGACTGAATATGATACTTTGGGTTTGTGTGTGTGGTTGATACATTTTGATGAGGAATTCTATATTCCTCTGGTTTCCTTGCAGCCTCTTAATGTACCTTGGAAAAAATTATTCCTAGCATTGAAAGATCTTAATTTGCTGCTTCATAAAGATTAGTGTCTTGTATAACGCAATGTGCATTCATTCATTCTTCTGTATTTCTTAATTGCCTGAATGAATTTTCAGTCAAATATCCAAAATTAATTTCTCAATGATCTACATAAGGCATTGAATAGTTCAGGTGAAGAATTTAGCTAGTTTTGTCGTTATGCATGTTTTTTTTTCTGAGAATAATGCTTATAAATGTTAAGTCAAACCAAATCAAACCCATCCCATTATTTAACTATGACTGTCTTCTGGCACAAGCTTGGGAGCAATGAAAATTGGATGCTCAAATTCCATGTAAGCCCCTGATTTTGAAGCTGTAAAGGAAGAGTGGAAACTCACTGAGATTAAGGAGATTTAAGTGACTGATACTCCCTTGATATTTCTCAAAGATTAGGGGATATGGATTTAAATTCCTTCAGTTGGGAGATACTTGAGGATAGTTTTCACCCTTTCTGGGTAAGTGATCCAAGAGTTGAGATCATATTTTAAAAAGTTTGGTCGGTTATAATTTTGTGGTTTTTTTTAAAGTACGTTGATGTTCATGACTACCTTGTGAGGAACTAGTAAGTATTTTCAGAACACCTGAACAGGAAGGCCTAGTTTGTAGGACACAGGGGAAATAAGGGAAAGGATAGAAGCCAAAAGTATCTAAACTTACATAAAGCTATACCTTCTCAGTAAGAGAGATTTAAGTCCCAAAAGAGTTAACTATAAAGATGGAAAGACATGATTTAAAAGGGTCAGATTTTTAGATATAGGTCCCCAAATTCCATGCAGATTCCACTTACTTTTTGTTGAATCTGAGCTCAGATGAAAAAAAAACAAACATTTAGCTATTTTTAATTAAAGACATATGTATAAATATCACACTGGAAGTGTGTAGCTCTGATGTAGAAACACTCATGTAATCATGGAAAAAAAATAGATTAGAAGGCACATGGAAGTAATTTAGTCTGATTTTTATTTTTATTTTTTTCTCAGAACAGTACTATCTCCAGAGTTAAACCAGTTGCACAGGGACATGTCTAGCTGTTTTCGAAGCACCTTCAGGGATGGAAATTTCATAACCACTTTGAAGTGCTCTGAAGATGAATTTTTACTTTCACTTAGATCCAGCTGGAACTTCTGTATTGCAGTTTGTGACCCTTGTATCTTGTCCTTACGCTGTGCACTTCTGAGGACAGTTTGGCTCTCACTTCTGCAATACTTTCTTTAAGGTAGTTGAAAACTGTAATTAGACCACTACATTAGATGTATGTAGTATGCTAAACCAAACCATGTTCTTTAGCCAGTTCCATGATCTCATATTCTCCATCCCCCTGAGGCTTTCCAGACTCTTGCTCTTTGTTCTGTTTCTCTCTTGGAGTGAGTGGCCCAAAACTAGGCATACTCTTCTGCATGGAGACTCATGTATGACAAATGGAGGCAATTAATTACCCCTTGACCTGCTGGTTATGCTCTCATTTAAAGTATCCTGGTATCTTCCCTGAGCAAAGAGCACACTGATGGTTCAAATTCAACTCACCAGCCAGAACCACAGATTTGTCTGTGGCATGTTCTTCACTTTCCATTATATAAGTTCTACTATAGCAAGTATCATCTTGGATCAAGTATTCTGTTGACAAACTGTAGTGGCAAGAAATACCATATTTTGGTGCATATTCTCTGCTAACTTTGTTTTTGTAGGTTTTATGAAATGCCACTATGCCATAAATTATGTTTTTGTGATCCTGATTTAATATACTGTGACAAATGCATCTGTAAGGGATGTGTAGCAAAGGGAGATGATTGAATGTATTGTTTCTGGTTATAAGTGCCGTGAAGTTTGTAGATTGTGGTATCCAAGGTCAAATTCGGAGAGAATAGAAGTCAGTTTGGTCTTTGCTAGGGTCAAGGAAGATGTAGAAAGATGTGCTTCTGTCTTCCACATCCAATTAACTTGAAGCAGACAGAAAATATTCTTCAATTCAGAAAAGAAAAAAAAAGACCAACCAAAACCAACCAAAAAAAAGGGAAAAAAAGCCAAACCCAAACCAAACCTCACATTTTGTCTATCCCCAAGAAAGAAGAGGCTCTAAACAGACAGAAAAAAAAATGAGAAAAACTGGCATTCAGGCTCTTGTAAAGGTCATGTTTATGTTCATGTTTGCCTCTTCCTTCTCTCCTATCCCTACAATGTATATAGACCATAGTGTAACCTCTTGTAAAGAGGAAACAGTACTGAGACATCTGATTTGACCACTATATATTTGTATTCATGTGTAAGTATACATAATATGTAATTATCTGCTAGTAACTCTTCACACTGAAAAATAATTCTGCCTCATGGAGGCTTTCTTTGAGGTGCCTATGAGAACCTTGCAAAATATTTTTAAAAAAAATTTCACTGATTTATATTTCTGTATTCACAAGCTAATGCTAGATCACATTATATTATGATATAATTTATTTATTATCAAGGAAACATTATGATGTTTCCATGGCATAATAGTACCATTAATAATTTTCCATTATGACTGTACAAACCAAATTACTTAACACAAAAGATAATATTTTTTTTCTTATCAGAAAATGGAAACTGTAGTAAATCTTATATGCTGTTTTCAGTTCATTTACTTACATAATGATCATGCAGTTTATCTAGTCATCCAGCCCTGGTGATAGAAGTAAAAAAGATGTTTTTGTCTTAATTTGCAATATTGTGACTGAGTTTGTTCTGACTCTATCAGATATGCACTAGCTGATTTTTACAGTTAGTTATAGTATGACTTAAGGTTTTCTCTGTTGTTTTCTTTTGTTTTGTCTTGGGTTTTTGGCGGTGCACTCCCCAACTTCTCTCCCTGCTTGGGAGGATAACAAAGGCTTATAATTCCTATTAGTAGAACTGTTGTGCCTTGAAAGAGGTTATATATTAAAAGGTGGAAAAAAAATCCCAGCACGTGCCTCGCCTTCCAGAGATTGTCCTGGTGTACACTGGGGTCTCAGTAAATGTAAAGATTGCCAGCTGTACTTCAATTCACAGTTTCTTTATTATTCTTTAAAAAGAAAGAAATAAAGCATGATGCTTTATTTAATTGTCTCAATAGATGGAGACAAAACAAGAGGCACAGTAAGCTGCAAGACACTTAATGAAGAAATCCCTATTTTTAATCTAGCTGTAGAAGACACAACTCTTCTGCTTTGATGATGTGGCCTTTGTGATGAACCTGGCTGGAAAACCACATGTGCTGCACCATCTTCTTAATTAAGTCATCAAAATGCACTGGAACAAACTGAGTGACTTGCATAGATCAGTATAAGTAATTTTAGTTCCTCTATTGCTTGCTTAATAGAAAGTGGCACTGTTCTAGATTATGACTGATAGGGGTTAGATGCTACAGCTGCTATTATTGTGCTTGCAGGTAGATGCCTTTATAAGCCATTTCTCTACGTGTGTGTAAGAAGGCACATTTTCTTTGTTGCCCTTTATTTTCATTTACTTCTTGATAATGTAATCCTAGAGGCATTTCCCCTCTGTCTTTTTTTTTTGTTGTTGTTTGTTTGTTTGTTTGTTTTCATCCTGGAAACCTCTGCCTGAAGTTTTCCTCAAAACATATATATCTTACTTGTTTTGGATGCACTGACAGAGCATTCACAAAAAACTGATCTCTAAGCATTTGGGAAGGCTGACCATTGAATACATAAACAAGAAAAAAGTTTCAACAATGACAGTTTTGGTCATAAAAAGGTTTGAGTATATATAATGAGTAGGGAATCAGTTTTTCTGATATGGCCTCGATTGGCCCCAGCTAAAGATTTTGCAGATGTGTAGATAGGTTTCTGAGGCTTTTGCTGGTAAAATTGTTGGTCAATACTCATTTCTTGCTTCACAAATATTTGAAGCTCTAAGCTTCCTGGACACAAAAATATGCCAATTATGAGAATGGCATAATCAGATCTTGAGTATCAATCATAGGTATTATAAACTTATGCTGAAAATCTTTTCAAGTTTACATAGTGCTGTGACACTCCAACATTGACAGCAAGGTTACTGTACAGGCATTTGCATACAATAAGCTAAGAATGCATTTGCCTGAATTCTTCTATAAAGATCATGTTTCATATGGTTAGTAAAGAAACTGGCATAATTGCTATCTATGTATTTGTAGTTATTATAAATAGAATTTTCACCAGAAATTGTTCTACCTATAGCAAAATTAACAAGAATAAATGTATCTTTACCTTAATTCATCAGTTATCCTGAGAATATGCGGTTAGAAAAGTAGAGCACAAATTAAATCTAATTTAGAGCTTCAAAGCAATTTAATGTCTTTAACATCAATTATAAAACTAATTTCAGTCATATCAGCAAAAGAATGTAACAATTTACAAGTATGTTTTCACATTTTGACTACTCAAGGGGTTACTATAGGCACATCTATACTGGCTAATTTATTTTCAGTGCTGTAAAATAGACTGTCTAGAGATGCTTTAATAAATATTTTAATAAGTGTTAAACATATTTTCGCAATTACTGCCTTGACAAAGGGTGATTTATATGCACCTGTATCTGCATATGCAGAAAAAATATCCTTTTGTCAGAGACTGCCACCTTTATTTTTGTACAAACTAAACAGGAAATGACTGCCTTTTGTCTAATCGGAATTTTAAATCCAAGTGGAACTGGTGAAAGCAATCAGATCTTATATTTTAAGCTTTTTTTCTTGACCTTAACTGTTGAGTTAGATATACTGTAATATTATTCTAAGTATTTATACTATATCTGAGATGGTATTATCAGTACAGCAAAGTGTAACTGACTAGTTGCTGTTCCTTCTTTATTCCAACTTTTTTTATAGTGTTTTATAAATGTTTACAAAAGTAATTTATTTTGCTTTATGGTTTAAAAATCACCACCTATTATTTTTGACCCAGAGAGAAAATTATTTATGGCCCATATTCAGAGGAGTTGATATTTTATATTTGATAAAGTAAACAGTGTGAGGCAGCAGGTACTGTGACTTTCAGTGAGTTTCTATTTTTATTAATACATCTTAAATATTTTCCTGCATTAATTTAACTATTGTACATTAGCTGTCAAAATACCACATCAGATATTCTGTGTATGCTACTACTAAGCCAGTCAACTCTCCCTTCTACGTTTCATGAAAACAAAGAAACACCTATCCTTTATAAATGGCTTTTGCTCCAGGCATTGTTACAGGCTACCATGAAGATAAAAGAAACCTAAAAGTGCTGCAGAGCACATCTGGTTATCCAGTTCTTAAGTTTCTATGTTTAGGCATTTCTTTAATTAGATTTAGGGTGCAATGATTTTTTTTTTGTCTTTTTTTTTTTTTTTCCTCCCTAACATTACCATAAAGGTAAAAATAAATGGTACTATTTAGAAGTTGTTTTTAAAATTGGATCATAAATGACTGAGGTTTTAAGACTACATGCCGTTGAAGAGACCTGCATGGTCACACTTTTAATGTATGAAAATAAAAAGGCTGTTAATAATATGCAACAAAAAGATAGTTTTTTTTCCCCTCCTTTCTTTCTCTCTCCTGTCTTTGCAAAATGAATCAGTTATGCCCTTCAGGATTTTATTCATTTGCAGTACTCCCTACTCACAATAAGATTAAACAATTTCCAGTTCACTTTACATCCATCTGTCACTTAAAAGTAGAGGTGTAAAATTAAAGGTTCTGTTCATGACAGTACCATTTAAAAAAAAATGCTTTGTTATATTCACTAATGCTCATCTAAAAACATGGCACCAAGCTAATGTAGAATTGATCACTTGTATTTTTAAAATGAATTAACATATAAGCATGTGTTCCTTTAAACATATGCTAGTCTAAGAAGTCTAAGATAGCTTAATAGTTGAAATTTGACACGCATGTAGATTTTTTTGCTGATGTGGCCTCATAATTCTGGAAGATGCAGTGCCCATGAACTCTTGTATTAATTTCCTTTTGCCGCATCTCTTAAGTATGTGTTTCCTTATGGATGGTAGCTCATAAATTGGATTTTATCTGACTGTTAATTCAAGACTAAGAATTGTGCTAATTTGGAATTAGTACATGTGGATGTTCAGTTACATCTTCACTGAGGAAGATTGGGAAAGATTTGACAGATAACAGCTAAATCATGTCTTGGTTATGTATTATCAGTTGCCTGTCTAATCTGGTCTCTCCTAACTTACACAGATATTTATTGTTTTCCATTCTCATTGGTTTATTTCTGATATTTTGTGACTTTATTTGCATTAATCTGTTGTTATAACATCTCAGAATGTTATCCTTCAGTTTTTAATTTGTTTGCAACCTGAAATATCTGTGGTTATCTTTATGTCAAGCTTTAGGCTTATTTCAGCCACCTTTGCACAAAGAAGCTAACATCTGTTTTTTAAATTTGAGCACTTTGGCAGACTGCTTCTGCTATAGCACTCATGAAGGATTTCAGGTTTTAAGTTGGAGCTGTTGGAGGAGAAAAAAATTCTAATGCATTAAGTTTGTTCTAGGATTTGGGTTGAACAAGATAGTTTAGCTTGGTCTCATAGGTTAACTATGGCAATCTGATACAAAGATAGCAACTGTTGTTTGAATTTGATGGTACACTGTCTTAAATTCTCAAAATATACAGACAATTCTGAATTTGAACTAAATGCAAGAAACTTAGGACTGGGAAGAAGACAAGATTACTGCCTACCTAGTTTATTTTCAATTCCTTTAAAACATATCTTTTTCAAAATTTCTCTGTCCTTGGAAGTGCTTGCTACAACAGAGAGGTCAAAATGTTAAGTTCTTCTCTTTCCAGCATTCACTCAGCTTACCCGAGCTCCCTGCTGTCACAGCTAGATTACTTCTGGGACCTGAGCTAGTTTATTTTAAGCTAGCCTGGGACCTTGACTTTACATTGCAGTCTGCTCTTCTTTCACTGTCTGTTGTCTTTATATCACAGTGCTGATTTTATTGTGAGACTTCAGGGTCTTTTATCCTTTTGTAGACTTTGTAAAAGTTATACTATAGATTGTAAATGAAATTGGCTTTTAATTATTTTTTTGTTTGTTTAGGCTTTTTGTTTGTTTGTTTGTTTTCTTTGCTTACTTGCTTGGGTTTTTTTCACAAATATTCCACTACTAAGGGTTTTCATCTCCCATGGATTTTTGAAAGGCTGTGCAGAGGGGGTTTGAAACATTATAAGAAAAAGTTGTTTGTGCTTTAGCAGGAAAGTCTGAATCATATAGTATTTGAAAGGAATTAAGTACAGTGAGAAAAAGGATGGTCTGAGGTCAGTTGTAGCTTATGAAGGTATTCAGTCAGTGTCAAGTCTGTCTTTGAGCTCCAGTTCAAAATATTTAACCTTTCTATTACTGCAGAAATTCCAATCAATCTATGTTACAGTAACCTTGCAAGAAATAAATGAAATCCCTTGGTCAGCATTTGAAGAACAGTCCATTTTGCTAATTCAGAAATACTGGCAAAATGTTAATACTAGAAATAAACCAACTAGTCTATCCGCTTTTCAGAAAACAACTAAATAAGTGGCTGCATTAATAACATGTTTAAAGTTCATAAAAGCACATTTTTCCACATTGTTTGAAACTGAAGGAAGATCTAGAATAAAACTGCTCCATTCTAGGCTGATGGTATAAAATCCTTCTTCTGATAGTTGATGACCTAAGCATTCATGTAAATAGAGTATAAGCAGTATTTTAACACAGCAGTGCCAAAGTAACAAATTCCATTAAAGGGCTACAGGACACTCACAGTCACCAGTAAAACTTGTTAATGAATTGACTTCTTTCAAAGTGAAAAGTTAAGAATTAAGTGATTTGAGTCGTCTTCTATTGAAGTCTCTTTCTTCCTATTTTAATCTTTAATATCTGTCTTCATTCAGTCTCATAGAGGTACATCATGTTTCAGTCCCTGCTGTACAAAAGTGGTTTGCAGCCTTTTCTCTGCAGAATTCTTCATTCCTACCTTGTGGATATTTCTGTATGTTTGCTTGATATTACTTCTATCTACAGAAAGCTTTATTATTTTTTTAGCCTGTTTGCTTAAGCAAGTAAATTATACAGGAGTAGCAGGAAATGTTTGTACTTCTGCAGTTATCTTTTAATTTTTTTTCTTCCTGTTCAGCTCAGATCCAACCATACAGCAAAGTCCTCCATCACTTGGAAAGTTTATTTCAGCCTTCAGTAGTGATAAAGCAATGAACTTGACCATATGAAGAATACAGTCATTGACTATATGTCATGACCATTATTAGGTTCTCCATGTTGACTATTTTAATAATTCAGATTGCAACTTGCCACATTTCAAGGTGAACCAAATTCCTGTGCTTGTGTAATATAAGAGAAATTGTTCAAAGTAGTTTTTATTTTTTCAAGAAAAGGTCAAATAAAAGGACTTTTTTTTGCCCTTATTGGTCCATGATCAACATTTTGGAGCGAGAACTTTAAATTGGCAATGAGACTTGCATGGCATCTTTTTGTCTGCTCTTTGAAGACTTAACTCAAATGTGCTCTAGTTGTGTAAACCCATGGAGTCTCATATTTGGTGGATGAAGACATATTGATGGAATTTACCACAAAAAACCTAAACAAATTAATCTTCAATGTCCTTAGATTGGAAAGAATGAGCAAGACTTTCCCCATGATCACTGCTCCTGAAAAATAGGACTTGGACTTTGATAAAGTGATCAGGAAGATTACCCAATCCTTTGTTCTCTTGGGGTGATGCCAAATCAATTTGCAGGAGGGAGCTGCTGAATAGAAAACCCAATCTGGTGAAAACAATGTGGAAAAAGAGACAGAGGATGATTGTATTAAGGAATTAGGAAAAACAAACAGATTACAATGTGGAATTTGACCTGATAGGGGAATAAACTGACTGGGATGAGGATAGGAAGTAGAGGATAGAGAACAGAAAGGGATTGGTTCAGAATGGTGGCTGCTGATGTAGGTACAGGAGCCCTAACAGCCTGAAAACAAGCGTGGGAAATCTGAGTCTCATCCTTCACTACTTTGTGCTTTTCTCTGTTAGATGAAAAGATCATAGAATCATAGAATAGATTGGGTTGGAAAAGACCTCCAAGATCATAGAGTCCAACCCCTGATCCAACTCCAATTACTATAGCATGGCACTAAGGGCCATGTCCAATCTCTTTTTAAAAACCTCCAGGGATGGTGAATCCACCACCTCTCTGGGCAGGCCGTTCCAATGCCTGATTACCCTCTCTGTAAATCTCTGCCTCCTTCCAACTACAAAGTAGAGAAAAACTCCTAAAAAGGAGTTGCTATGTTGCCATTCATTTTGGAATGACTCTGGGGATTTATCAGATACTGTTCAAGAGTTAGTAAGCACCCCTGGACTGTATATGTGGATTCTGAGGCTGTGTAGTTCTTCAGAATGAAGGGTGAAAAGGTTAACCAAGGAAATGCCATATAATGAATAAAAGAGCATTAGAGTCACAAAATTAAATGTTTAGGTTAATAAGAATTCATCGCCAGTAGTTAAGATAAATGAATGAACATTTTCCATGCTTAGTTGTGTATATCCATGCTTATAGCCTGTTTATATTGTTGTCTTGTCTAATATAACATGAGCTAGCATTTCATGCTAGCAGCTCTGTATCCATACTTCCAAAACTCCTGTTGCCGACATGCTACCGTGAAGTGTAGAATTCTTAGTATTCTGTCTGAATACTAGAACTGGTTTTGTACATATAGTATTGTCGTCTTTTAACATGATTAAGCATATCTGATAGAAATTTAAATTTGTCTTCATGTTCATAAATTCAGCCATGTTCTCTCTCCTTTTTTTTTTTTTTTTATTTTTTTTTTAAATCCTCGTTCATTCACTAGTCTTGGAATCCAATCACCAATGTTTTGGGGGATTTAGCAGAAGAGAATTTGAAGAGATGTGAAATTCCTGAGAGAACTGGAGTTTGTAGAGAATGAATTTAGTACCCCCAGACATCTTCTGTCCATCAGCAACATTGTGTAGCTTGGAATGGACCAATGCTAGAGTTTGGGTATATACAGCTAAGGGGCATGGAGGGTAGAAAAGGAGGAAAAAGA
Organism: Chloroceryle aenea; assembly: GCA_013399075.1. NCBI lineage: Eukaryota > Metazoa > Chordata > Aves > Coraciiformes > Cerylidae > Chloroceryle > Chloroceryle aenea. Next base: position 451,152 of record VWZY01006530.1, on the reverse strand, counting down.
AATGCGGAAGGGTGTAGAGGGACTGAAGGAGAAATGAAGTCACTGCTGAAAGGAATTCAGAGGGTATTTGATAAAAATCTGGGATTATCATGGTGGGATTATTATCATAATAAAGTTTCAGTTCTACTGTATGCAGAACTCTGAATGTAACTATTCAGAAACAGCAACCTAATTGCATGGTAACTTTTATCAAAAAACTTAAGAAATACTCAAATATTTGAAAACAAAATAAATAATATTTTGAAAAATATTATTTTTGAAAAATGAGAAATTCTGGTTTTCCTTATACAGACTTTCCCTCGTAGTGTTTTCTAGCACAGTGCAAGGTTGCAGGATATTGCCCAGGCCCATCAAATAGGCAGATTTTTCATCTCTCTGCTGATACTTGATGTTCTTCCTCTATCCAAGTAGCATCACAGATGCATATACCTAACTTGTAGATATTTGCATCTGAGCTGACCACTGAGGATCTAAATATACTATATTAAATAAAAGAGACAATTCAGAATATAGTAGATGTATCCTAGGAGCATTTTGGGAATTGCCCTCTGTAGTTGCCTGTTCTCTCCCTCTACTAAAGAAAGAGTATGGATTTACCTTTGGTTGAATAAATCCCATCCTTGGTGTCTGTGAATTCTCTTCTGACAACTGCACTGCCTTTAGACTTAACAGTAGATATGCTGTTGTTGATCTTGCACCTTTTCAGCCTATAATTGCCCAAACTGGGGATCAAGGCAAAGTGTCCCATGGCTGTCTTGTAGCTCATGTGCTCTTGTTTTCCTTTCCAGGAAAACCAACGCTAAGGGTAAAGACCATTGGTACTTGCCTAAAGTACAGGTCAGGTCAGCAGAATGTACTGTTAGATCCACTAAGTCTTCATTAGATTTTAAATGTAAGACTTTTTCTGTTATCAAACTAATGAGAGGCCTAAGAATGATACATTAAAGGAGAAGTACTTTTACCAACCTATTCTGATAGCAGCTCCATCTTATGCAGAAAGCTTGTAACTCAGGTGCACAGAGGGGAAGTATTCGGGATTGATTGCTATTTTCAAAAGTTAGTTAGTCAATGGGAACACTTATATTTCATGGCATTGTTTGGACATCGTGCTGTCAGAAATGAAGAATTTTGAAAGCCTTAATCATGTTTTCAGCATCCTCACCTTTACCTTATATGCTTCTTTCTGCATTAGCTTCAATTTTGCCAGATGAACAATTTTGTGATGTTACAGAGTAATCCAGATCAGTAATACAATTAGTTTACACGGCACCCTGGCATATGATGGCATCTTTATAACAAAGGTAGTGGCTTTGGAAGGACAGACTGGAGAGCGTGATGTGACAACTTTCTCAGAAGCTGTGTTCTTGTAGGGAACTATTTGAACATGGTGTATGTGAGATAGGCAGCTTCTTAGAACTTGCTGGGCAGTGGAACAGAACACTGCAGAATTAAGAACCAACCTTTGCTGCTAGGCTATATGCATTTGCAAATGTAAGAATTTGGTGGGATTTTTTTTCTGTATGTTAGTTAGAAAAGATAGTTAGAATCTTTCGTTTTCAAATGACATTTTAAATTCTGTTTTGTGCTTCATTTTTTTAAATCACACTGGTGTTTTAAGGTTGTAAAAGATAGGCATAAAAATAGGTTTGGTTATACCTGGTCATATCAAGACTGTTGCTTCAGGGAAGAACTTCAAAAAAAAGTATGGCAAAAATGGGTTTTATAGTAATTAGAAGTAACATAACCAATTTAAAACTGCTTAATTGAGCTAATTTAAATTTACATTGAGAAAATAGATAAGTAGTACTTCATTTTGCATGCTGCTTGAAATTCAAATGTCAATCAATTTATTTTCTAAGCATGAAAGTAAAGGTTCGTATTCCAACTTTACAATCATATCCCAATTGTGTAATTTACAGAACACACAAATAGCATTTGCATAACTTTACATATTGATATTTTACTCCCACAGCATTATTTCATTTCTTGATGCTGAGTTTTTTAATCTTACTCCTACACTCCCAATGAAACTTGATACTGTTTAGATCTTGTCATGATTTTTCGCATGAATTATCAAAGGCCTATGATATTTATGAAATCCAGAGTGGCTCACTGAAGCAAAATGGAATTTAGAAAACTGATGTTCCGTACTTGTTTTTATAAATATTTGGTGTCCTTTGGAGTCTAAAAATATTCAGGGACTTACCCCTGGAATTATTGTGGAACCAACAGAGGTCACAATCCTTTACAATTAATTGCTATTCATAAATTGATCTTGTCTTCTGATTCATGACTCAACAAGTTGGTGTTAGTGTTTTATTGCTCCTGCATTTTTACATAATTTGTGAATTACAGATGTAGTTATCACTCAATGGTGCAAGCATAGTAAAAAATATACATATTATTATTGCTCTGCTTTTGATACAGACTTCTACATGAATGATTTTATTTTTCTATTATTAAAAGCTCTGTAATTTGCACATACAGGAGTCATTGCCCCAGCATGGTTCAGATGTAATCTCCATGCTAGGGCTGTAATTCAGTGTAGCTGTTTGCTGTAGCAATGAATATCTATACCTAAGTATAGGAAATGACAAATTACTTACCGGTTTCTGAAAAATATATTGCATAATTGAGTCAGCAAATTTAAAACTCACTTTTGAGTAAGGGAGCAATGATTCCAGTTTACATGCAGATAGTGAAAAGGACATGGATGGTTTTCACTACAGTCAGCCTGCGTGGTGTGGTTTGGTTTTGTTTTGGTTTTGTTTTGTTTTGTTTTGTTTTCTCTCAATTGCTATTTTATTATAACAGTTTGGGGCATTTGATTTTTAGTTCTGGGGTACTGAATGCTGCTTCTGATCTGTTATTAATGGAGCTGTATAAGATTGAAATTCATACAGCTGTGGAAAGTCCATTGGGTAATATCCAAATTTTATTATGGGCTGAGTATATTTTGAAAGAGGAAAGTTTCTGTTCTGTGAAGTAGCTGCATCCATCTCTTTGAAGCAGCATGCATTGATAGGAAGAGCAGATTACTTGTACTGTGGAACATAAGTCTCTGATTTTAGCAGGGTGAAAAAGCTCAAAATATATGCATTCTGGGGTATACTAGTTAGGAGAGAGGAAAACTTCTAATAGCTGAGAGGTGTTTACTAAACCCATCTGTGAAATTAATTAAATGCAATCACAGAGAGGAGAGACAATAAATGATGGATGTCCTACAACTCGTATCCTTAAAGCAGCGTTTGTGATACATGCTCACTAGCTGTTTAAAGAGAAAATTTGGAAACCAGTGAGTAGCTCCAATATGAGAATTAGAGCTGTAGAATTTAGAGCCCAAAGGCAAGAGAAAAGGGTAGGAGAGCCCCAGGAACAATAGATTTACTTTCTAAGAGTAAAATGAAGAAAAAAGAACATTAACTAAAGGATTCAGCTCTGTGTGGTGTCATGACAGGAATTAACCTCCAATGTGCCACTCAAGAGAGACTTTTTAGTGCTCACAGTGCAATTCAAACATGTCAGACAGCCATCAAATGCTTCTCAGAAGTCTCTAAAGTCACTGTATCTTTTATATCAAAATGCATTAGTAGCTCAGGCAACTGGTTATTTATTATCATTCAGATAAGCATTAAGAAACAATTTTACTAGTGAGTTTGTCTGAATTTTTAGGAATTCAGAATAATAAGTTGTGTACTGTGTCATTTATTGCAGTGGAAAGGAGTGGAGAAGCTTAAAAAATAACTACAAAGACGTGGGGGTTAATAGTTGCTGTTGAATCTATGCAGCTGTAACATAAGGCCAGCTGAAGGGGAGACAAGATTATGAATGTATATTACTGTACTTTATCCCTGCAAAAGAAGATGTATGCATTTTGTGCCAGGGTGTGGCAAAGAGAAGCTCATCTCATAATCAAAGGATTATTACTTTGGACAAATAGATAAACTGATTGGTTTCAAGGAAGTCAGATATAATTTCAAAAGGCTTCTCGTTTTGTTGTAATTTATTTCCTAAATGACAGATTGTGTTGACTATACAGGACAGTTTCAAATACATTCTAGAGGAAGACAGGTAATAGTATGATAGTTACTAGTCTAGCAGGAAAATACATTTTAGGGTGCTTCTAATGTTGAATCCTGCAAGAATTCTGAATTTGCTCAGAATTTTGAATTTTAGGGGCTTTATTTTAATGCAAAACCAATTTTTATAATACTGAACTGCAATGACTTTTGTTCATGCACTTCACAAGCAGTTTAATGTGAATCCTTGGCAAATTAAGAGAAAGTAAGTGGTGTCTGCATAGGGATGCGTAACATAATATTGCAAAAGTACCTAGTTTATTACCACATTTGAATTGGTAATGAAATGAATATATGCACAAAGTTTTCCATTTGAGGAATAGATATTGGTTGGAAGAATGTACCCAAATATATGAAATGCCCCATCTATGATAGTTTAAAATTATATCTTCTAGCTATCTTCTCCAAAAGAACCATATTTTTGCTTCCTCTTGGTTTATGGATATTTCTTTCACATGCAGTGATGCTACCTTAATAATACATTTTTCTGGTTTATACACTTTCTGCTCTTTGAGGAGGTCTTTGCTTAGGTTAAATTGTATTTGAAAAATTTAACACGCTGTAGGCACAACACAAAACTCACATTGATTATATTAAAATTTGACTGGTTTAATAACATAAAAATAACTTCTGACAGAAAGTGAGTAAATTAGAATCCAAGCATAAATGCAACTCCATGTGTACAAAGTCATGCATATTGATATCCACTGTCTGCAATGAAAAGACTCACTAAATGTGAGATTCCATTTTCTCCAGACAAGTTTTTATCAGATTATACCAAGGTTGACTCCCAAGACAACTCGGAGTTTTACAGCATGATTCAGTAGGATACTGTTGTGAGGTCGAGTTTGAGAACAGTTTCCTTAGCTTTTCTTATAAATTACAATGATATAAATTGAAATTTCCTGATTGACTCTGAAACCAAGAGCAAACTTTGGAAGAAAACTCTATCTAAAAGATACTGAGCTATGTGATGAGTGCTTTTTGGCTTTATAGAATACAGTAGCAAAATGAAATGAGTTCAGATGCGTACAATCTCATCTGGCAGCTACCTGCATCAATGGAGAATGTGCTCTCTAAGCTTACTTCCTTGTAAATGCAGTGAGGAATAAAGAAGAAGCAGGAAAGTAAAGAAAGGTATTTTATCTGGACACTTGACAGCTGTGGAGAAAGCACAATACAGTGGAAAGGTATAAAAAATGATTCAGATTAGGTAGCAGTGAAGTGCTAGATAGTAAAGTAATATTGATCACTCAAGCTAAAAGCAGGAAAGTCTTGGATATGGAAAGAAGATGTGTGAAAAATGTGAGAACTTTCTATCAATTACTTTTATATATGTATTTCTAAAATTTTCATTGATATATATAGCCTCTTCTCACTTATGCCCTGTGACAGGACAAGGGGGAATGGATGTAAGCTGGAGTACAGGAGGTTCCACCTTACCCTGAAGAGGAACTTCTTTACTGTAAGGGTCACAGAGCACTGGAATGGGTTCCCCAGAGAGGTTGTGGAGTCTCCTTCTTGGGAGATTTTCAAAACCCACCTGGATGCATTCCTGTGTGACCTGTGCTAGATTATATGATCCTGCTCTGGCAGGGGAGTTGGACTCAAAGATCTCCAAGGTCCCTGACATCCTGTGATCCTGTAATGTTCTATTGCCAATCTGAGGATTCAGAATGCATTCTGTTATGATTCCTGTTAATGCTATCCTGACACACATTTCTCACAGTCACATAACTGATCCCAGTCTGTAGGCTAAGATACCTAGTTACTTTGGTTAAAATTGGTGGAGAATTGGCATATTTTTGAGTGTTATCTGTCATACAGTTTACAAGTATTGTCCTTGTATTCTTTCAGTGCACTGAATCAGTGTAAAGTCACCAAATGAAAGTAAATCTCCTTCCAAAATATATTAATGCATCTTCCATACTATCTTAATATTGACATTTTTCCTCTGGAAGACATCAAAACACAGTAAAATGACAAGACATTTATAGACAGTTCTTCTGTTCCAAAAAAATCTTACATACTTGAATATGGATGTAACATAAATTAGAAGGTGATACACAGTATATGCTTTGACGAAATTGTGGTTGCATCAGGTATCGTTAGAGAGAGTGTGCTGTACCTATGCATGTGTATGTGTACACACACACGTGTGAGCATTTCTGGGGATCCAAAAGCTGGTTTGCAACAAAACTTTAGATAGGAGCCTGATCATACAATCAGATTATAGACGGTGTGGATGGTCACAGGACTGTAGAATAGTTCATGTTAGTGCAGCCTTGGGAGGTCACTAGTGCACCCTCCTGTTCAAAACAGGGTAAGTCACCAGGTTAGACCAGGTTGTCTGTGTCTAGTCACTTCTTGGAAATCTCCAGAGACTATATTTATACAGCTTGTCTGAGCAACCTTCTCCAATGCTTGACTGTCCTCATGAGGAAAAAGACTTATGCCCAGTCTGAACCTGTTTTCATTCAATCTGTTTTTGTGTACCAGCATGGTAATGTAGATTTGTCTGTAGTGTCAGGAAAAAAAACATTCTGTAGCATTTACAATAACAACAAGAATCAACCAAATATCTTTACTGAGAATTCATTTTAATGTTTAAACAGAAACTTGTTACAGGTCTTATAAAAATATATTTAACAGCCACACACAGTCTTTCCAAAGTGAGACTGTCATATATAAAAAAGATGATACTTTTTTACTGATTAAGCCATATTTTTAATAAAAGAAAACATACCATATTGTTTGGATGCTGACCATATTGTGAAGTACTGAACTACGTGAATTTATGTTATTTTTTCATTAAAATAAATCAAGAGAATGTAGAATTAGAATTAGCTCAGCTAGCATGACCCACTTTATGTTCATGCTGTGAAATTAATTGGGTGAAATACTACCTCTTTCAGTTTACCTATTGTGACCACTCTAATGTACAGGGTGGGGAAAGGCTGATGGTACAGGGTCTTTCATTTGTTCCTTTTATTTCTAGGACTTAAAAGGAGATTTCAAGTGAAAGATGGATGTACTCACAGGATTGAGGCTGTGTCTGTGAATGGAAAAAGAAATTCATGGTTTTTTTTTTTTCTGCCATATAGTCAGGTGCTTGTGCATCGTATTGCAAATGTTATTGTAGTTATTTTAATGCCTTAAGAAGTCTTTAAATTATTATTTCAGATTCCATGTAGCTATGTCTAATACATAGTTTGATGCCAGTGGTTCTATTTTCTGTGATAGTTTATAAACAGAGAAGAGACCTGGATCTTCATGTGAATATTTCTGCTCCAGATCTGCATTGTTTGTGCTCTCAGTGTATGCAGTGATTCAGACTACAGCTTTATGCCTGTATAGTTAGGGAGCAATAAAAGACTCTTAGCAAAATCTATTTATGAGATCAGAAAGAAAACAGCTGAGAAAATTGACTGGTTTTACATACTCTTTAGGGGTCTATTCAGGTGTTCAAAATTACTGGTATGGATAGCGCACCCAGGAAAATTCATTAAATTGCTGGAATACAGAGTTTGTGTTTCTCTCTACAAATTTGAGTTCTACATATAAAATGTCATATTAGAGTATTCGACATAAACTGTTAAATGTAAGATCAGTACCTTCTGGTTTTAATGATTTTTTTAATAGCAAGCAAATGAGAGTATAATAATGGAATAAGAAAAACACAATAGAGAGTACTTCACAAATGACATCCTGAGCCTATTCATATATATACAGACATACCCATGGTAATTAAGAACGTCAAGTGCTCAATAGGGTGCAAAAAAGTGATGGATTTAATGTATTTTGGTAGTATCTTTTAATTTATTAAAATAAGCAAACAAAAAAAGACTATTTTTACATTCAAAGGGACATGGGATTCATTTTTTTGTTTGTATCGTGGTAGGTTTTTGGTTTGGTTTGGTTTGGTTTTTAAGTTACCAGAGAAGTTAACAGAGAAGGTATTTTTCATCCTGGTCCAAGTTTTATTTGCATCAGTGAATTTGTACACCACAGTATTAGAGTTTACATATAGAGACAGTAGGGCACATTCATAGAATCTAGGTGTAGAACTTCACTGGTCTCAGAGTGAAACAGTAACACTGCTTGTAAAAAGTATCCTTTCTCCTGATTCTTTTTGCAAGAGAGTTGAGAAGAAAGGGAAGAAGAGCAAAAGAAAGGAGCAAAGATGGGAGTAGCCACATACAACTTCAGACCTTGCCTCAAAGTGGTTTAATACAAGCAGTATATCTAGGCTAATAAATGGGCTACTGTAAAAGGAAAAAAACTCCTTTGCTTTGCTTGCTGTGTACTTGCATGAAGGTAGCAGTTACTGGCTGAGAGGTTGCAGGTACCTTCATTCTAGTGTTACAGTCAGTAACTGAGCAGTGGAAGAGGAAAAATAATCTTTTTTATCACATAGCACTTTCTGTATCAATATTTCATGGCTATGCAAGTAAAAGCCAAAGTAGGGAGAAATAAATTTTATAGTAAATTAATATTGTGAAATATTACGATAAAAGGGCTAGTCTTATATAAGTGTTTGCATACACCTGAACTTTGCTGTGAAACGTTTCAAAATTATTTTAATAACCATATATTGAAGCTGGTGCTAGCTATATTCTAAACATGTACGGAAGGAATATGATCAACATTGAGTGTAACTCTTTTCAAGGATTTGGCAAGGCATTAAGAGAGGCAAAATAAGTATGTTCTGCATTGACATAACTCATGGCTCTTCACAGAGTAAATATCCCAAATCTTTAACATAGTGAGTTGCAGCTTGTGTCAGTCATTTTTAGTCTTATTACTTTGGACATGGAGATTTCCTTTTTATGTAGCTAATGGATATAAAATGTTTAGGGATTTTTAGGGTTTGGGGTTTTTTTTAGGAGAACATATGTTCAATAAAATCTGCTTATTTACATTTGAGGATTAGGTTTGTTTTATCAGCAGTAATAACACTCCTTCTGTCCAGAAGTTACCTGTTTGAGCTGCTGTTGGTCTTACTGTAGAAAGCATGTGGACAACAGTGTGGGATGTTCTATGATGATATTGAATAGATTTTTGCAAAAGAATGAAAAAAAGAAAAAAAGGAAGGGAAAGAGATGAAGAATAAAGGCAGAATTCTAACCTTCAAATAGAAACAAGTCAGTCAGGAAATAGAAGGTAGGAGTGAGAGGTTGCTCTTGAGAGAGGAAGGTCATCAACAGAGTCATACGTGTCTGGGTTGTTCAACATTTTTATTAATACTGTGTATGAGTAGACAGAATTTGTTGATGACACCAATGCAGGTAATAAAAACAAAGACTGACTATGATGAACTAAAGATATTACCATACTAAGTGACTGCAGTAAAATAGCAGATGAAATGCAATCTAGGTAAATTCGAAGTGATGCACATGGGAAATAAACAATTCTAACTTTACATATATAATGATGGATTCCTAGCTGACTATTATCACTTGGAAATTAGATCTTGGAGTTCTGATTGACAGTTCTATGAAAATGTCAGTTCAGTGCTCAACAGCAGTCAAGAAAAAGGCAAATCAAATGTTAGGTGTTATTAAGAAAGGCATGTAGAATAAAGCAGATAACATTAATATGCATGCATGCAAATCTCTACTAACACCTTGAATACTGTCTAAAGTTAGTTCTAGTCCTACCATCTCTAAAGCATGTAGTGGAGCTGGAAAAAATGGAGAAAAACAGTAGGCATGATTGCACAGAATGACCCATCAGATTAGGATTCCTCATCCCTTGAGAGGGATGCATGAAAGTAGATAGTACAGGGGTTTAGAAACTATGATTGTAATGGAGAAACTGAGTTTGAAATGACTGACCACTATCAGATTCAAGAACTGGAAACATTCAGTAATATCTCCAGGAGAAAAAAAAAGTGAAAAAAACCCCAAACAGTAAACACAAACAAGTCAGCTTGTTCTGCTTCTATGTAACATTTAGCGAGACTGAGAAACTCTTACCACAGGATGACATGTCAGGGAGACTGATAAAATTAATAGAAGAAAAAGTGTTATTACATACCAAATGATACTTTTAGTATCATTTGTTCTTTCACCAAATGATATCATAGTTCTTTCACCAAATGAACAGCTAAATGCACAGTTCTGAGCTTAGACTTAAAAAATAAGCCCATTTAGCGTTGATACTTATTTTTGTTTTTCTGATGCTAATAACTAGTATATATAACATTTATCATATATATATTTATTTTTAAATAATGGTTCTCCACATTTCCAACTCTACCTTTGCTTATGGTAGTTATAGCTAACCAATTACCTTATTTTTTTCCTTTTTTTTTTCTTAGAAAAACAAACTTTATTTAAAAGAATATTAGAAGCAACATGCTTAAATTTGAGCTCATATCATAACCAACGCATCAAAATAATTTATTTGCTGTTCAGAAGCACAGCCTTCCTGGATGTTTCAGAAAGCTCAGAATTGCTCATGAAGTTAGAAATTTTTATCCTTTACAGGTCTCAGTCTGCATATACCTTTGAGTTTTCCTTTGCTTGTTGTCATGTCACCTATTCCCATACTAATTCTGTTTTGCATTTATATTAAGACATGGCACATACATTTGGTTCTGTTTGACTGAAGTCTATATATCTCAGTTTTGACTTCAGTCGAAGCAGAAATGAGCCAAAAGCAGGAAAGGTTACAATATCTGCTTTTCAGCTTGGGTATTGACTATTTCCTTCATCTACTGCATAGGCAGTAATTGCTAATGTGAGACCTGAAAGCCATTACAATTTAATAGTTTAAGAAGTCTTATAAGATAGTACAGACTGCTAAGAACAGAATTATAATGCCACTACATTTATTTCACATTTATATTTCTTCCTGCTCCAAACTAACTAACAAAAAAAACCAACCCACCAAAACAAACAAAAATACAAACAACCAGGAAAGCTCTTCAATTAAACTAAATGTTTCTTTTCTGTGGTTTTTAGTTGTGCTTAATTTGTTTTAGGCGAAACATTTCATTGATTTAAAAAAAATAAAAAAATCTAAGCACTATATTTTTTAGATATACCAAGAATGTGCCTTTCAGTTTTACAGTGTGTATAATAAATTGACAAGTAAATGTGTATGATAGAGTATAGTGTACTGGAAAAAATAGTGAGGTGGGAGCAGATGAAATAAAAGGTTGTACCTGAGATCACAGAAAAACAGAAATAATTTCTGTATACAGTTTCTAACACCTGAAAGATACGTATCAGGGCCTTTTTTCTCATCAGAGTTATTCATTCCAGTCATACAGGACAAGACCATTTTTGCTTAGCTACGTAGTGTAGCCCAAAACCAGCAACATACTCACTGAAGTTGCTTGGAATGTACCTGAATGTGTGTATTTCTCTGTAGCTCTATTTCATTCTTTAATGAATATAAGAATGTACTTCTCTTAATAATACCTTGTGCTTGTTCTTGGAAGATATTTGTGCACCGAGTCTTCACTGGGTGGGCTGGAGCCAGGATGGTGGTTCTGCAGGTAGTCCCTGCCCAAAAGAGATGGTCAGGCCAGTGGCCACAGGGCTAGCAGAGAGACTGGGCAGACACTAGGATGCTCACACAGCCTGGGGATACTGGTCTCTTGTCTAGCAGTACTATTTCCATGAATTAAATGCACATCATCTTCATCCTGGCTGAGTAGTGGTGGGTAGTTGAATTGAACTGCATGGGCTTTGTGACCAGAGGCAGTTATGGGAATTTTTGGAAGTGTGGTTTCAGACACCGAGGGAACTTCAAAGCCAAATAGAGAAGGAGCTTCCTTTCTTCCACTCTGGGAAGAAAATAAGTTTTCCTCACCTCAATTCTACTTATTTTAGTATAGGTCCCTAAAATTTTTATTAGGCAGATACCTTTGCTTGACTCTCACATCTCAAAAGTAGGATTGTGTTGTACTTCCTGGCAGGCATATTGTGAAGATAAATGTATAAAGCAGTAGTGAGATAGGCCAGGATAAGCACAGTGCTCAAGCTATGGCTGCTCTCTGAGGTGCGTTCTTGGGGAAAGTCTGGGTAGTATCTTCCTCAAAGAAAATGAGGAAAGATAAGGAGACATTGGCTTTATATGCTCATAAGAAGATGAGTCTATAAACAAGACAGAATTCTCTAAATCCAGTTTGAAAGGTACCATTTGCTTACTGGCTTGCTGAGACAGCTTGGATTTTTTTTTTAAACATTTTTTGTTTGATAGTTTTCTATATATCACATTTTACTTTTCAAAAATGTAGTCTAGAAGTCAAGTTAAAATTATTCCTTCTACAAAAGTAAACTATCAAAAAAACCTTGGAGCAACAGGTAGACAGGTAAAAACTGATGTTTGTATTCAAGCTATATTTTTGTTAAATATCAGTGTATCTTAGATATATTTTTCACCTTTCTGTTATAAAATCAATGGATAAAGAACACAAATCAATTTCAGTCTCAGAAGTAAGTTAGGACTTCAGGAATTAGTTTATCATTATATGCAATGTATATTAGAGAGACACAGTTCTATGTTTTGAGTCTTTTTTTAAGAGGTCATTAGTGTTGTTCAAAGTGTCACATCATTCAGGAGCACGTTCTCAGCTGGTGTTTTATGAAAGGCAATTTTGAAACACCTGGGATTTTTAGGCTTTAGTGTGGCTTGTGATGGATTTAGTTCTTTCCTTTGCTTTTGAGTTTAGGTTTTGTATTGTTGTAGAAAAAGTATTATTGTATATATTGCTTATATATAGTATATATATATTGTATTACTACAAAATATCATAATACATAGTTATTCATTCCACTACTATCAGATGTTAATATAATATTATAGTTGTCTATGGGTTTTTGATCCGAAGTCTTCTGAAGTGACTGCAACCTGTTGAGTTCTAGACCGTTTGCAAAGTTGAATATTCTCCTGCCCCTCTACTCTGCCCTGGTAAGGCCGCATTTGGAGTATTGTGTCCAGTTCTGGTCCCCCCAGTTCAAGAGGGACATAGAACTGCTTGAGAGAGTCTGACGCAGGGCCACAAAGATGGTTAATGGAGTGGAACATCTCTCTTATGAGGAAAGTCTGAGGGAGCTGGGGCTTTTTAACCTGGAGAAACGAAGACTGAGGGGTGATTTGATCAATGTATATATATCAGTGCCAGGAGGATGGAGCCAGGCTCTTCTCGGTGATGCCTGATGATAGGACAAGGGGCAATGAGTGGAAGCTGGGTCATAGGAAGTTTCATGGAAACATAAGGAAAAATTTTTTCACAGTGAAGGTGACGGAACACTGGAACAGGCTGCCCAGGGGTGTTGTGGAGTTTCCCTCTCTGGAGATGTTCAAGACCCGCCTGGATGTGTTCCTGTGTGACCTAGTGTAGGTGATCCTGCTATGGCAGGGGGGTTGGACTAGATGATCTTTTGAGGTCTCTTCCAGCCCTTAACATTCTATGATTCTATGAATATCTCTTTAAGTAGGAATTCAAGAGCCTTTATTGCATTTTAGAGTAAAATTGAAGATAATCCCCACAGCTCATCAATTTATTACCATATTCTACTTGCATAACATTTTCAAGAATGATATTCAGTACTGATAATAGAATGCTACCTGAGCAATGATTTAGTACATTATATTTCAATGGGAGAATACTCTTAGTTTCTAAAGGTCAAAGCTCAGTTTATGGTTTTATAAAAAGCTAGGTAACCTGAAATGGAGGCACAAACTACTTGTCACATCTGAAAATTTTGGCTTAACTGTAGTACTGGAAATTACACATATAAGGTTGTGACTGTTTTGCTAAATTAAAGATTCTTATGAGGACATTCCTGGCCACTGAAACCTGTCAGTTTGCATTGTTGGATATGTGGCCTGGCCTGTAGCATGGGCATTGGCCCAGCCCAGCCAGAAGCCTGGGTGTACCCTAGACAATACTGAGGGGTGAAAGTTGGACAGAGAACAGTCCCTGCAGATTTTCTTTACTTTGGAGAGTAAAGAAGTTTGCTAGCACAGAAGAGGGGTGCACCATGTCATAGGACCTCAGTGGCAACTGATGCTAATTGACTATCATAGCCACAAAAGAATCATGAATCCTGGAAAGATTCCGTAAGTATTTTTATAGTTGTCTGATTCCTAAAGGAAGAATTCTGTATCTTGGAAATATCTAAAGCTCATTAAGAAATAGCACCTTTTAGAGATCGTTGTTAATGTTGGCTTCATAATTTTTTAAGGTGATACCAGGCACAAGCACCATCTTCTTGCTCATGTGCATAGGTGCACTGTAGATTTCTGTGAGTGTTTTCCGAAGTCATTCCTGATGCAAGTGGTGAGCCACTTAAATGTTTGCTAATCTTCATAGTTACAAAGTGCTTAGAGATAAGATTTAAGAGAGTTCTGTATGTCTGTGTCATCTGCCATGCTGTCAACAATGAGGTAACAAGGGAAACGTTACATCAGAAAAACTTCTACTGCTGCCTTAAGTAAACTAGATCCGTAATACTTAAGAGGCAGCAAACCCATCAGCCAGTGTTTACTATGAAACTGTTGTTTCTTTTTCTTTTCGTGTTGCTACAAAGAAAAGAAAAAATGCAACCAATCAGTTTTCTAATTTAAAAAAGTTTCAAATACATATTTTTTCAATTATATTTTATACATTTTCTGTATGATTCATTCTAACATGTAACTAATGCTACTGACTTTACATTTTTGTTCCTTTTTATTGTATTTGATCTTTTTATATTAATTTAAAACAATTAAGGTTTTTTTATTAATGATAAAATTTGCCATTATTAAAATAAAGTAGTGTTAGCATAGCGGGGCTATCAATGTGATGTGTCATGTTAAGATACAATGCTGCATCTGATAAAAGTTTTCCTTGAGGCACTACATGAAAGAGCACCATGTTTAAAGTTTCTGAGCCCTTCTGTTGAAGTGGTATTGCTGCAGGAGAGATGGAAAAGGACATGACGAGAGGACAGTTAGGATTTTCCTCTGTCCTTTTTAGCCAGAAGTCCCTTTCTGCAAAACATCTGTGCAACCCTTCATCACGAGAAATAGGTTTTCTTAAAATGAGAAGTCAGATTTTTATTTTTTAATGGACTAAATCCAGAAAAGGTTAGGAAATTGTATCTAAGTTTATTTTATTAAGGCATTATTTTAATTTTTTCATGGGTGAAATGATTTATTAGTTTCAAATGGCAATAAAAATATTTCTTTAGAAACAATTTTGAGAACTGTTGTACTGAAGAAATGTTTCCCCTATTACTGGCAGGTTTTACTGAACACTTCCTTTATGCATGAGTAATGTCTCCCAGAGGAAGCATCAGTAAATGCTCATGTGTAAAGCATTCAGTGATAAAATGAGTGTTATTTTCTTGGCCTTTTTTGCTGCTTGTGCAGCTTAATTCAGTTCATTTAATACTGCTGTGTTATTTTCAGTTCTTCTGTAAAGTTACATAGTAATACTTCCTGAATCCTACTACCTTGTATATTTCTGCATACCTAGAAAAGTTCTTAAACATAGAACATTAAGACTACAGTATATTAAGCTCAGCAAAAAGCTCAGTGGAAAGCCAGTTTATATAAATGCAGTGACCAAGTGACTATTTATTGATGTTCTTCCTTATAGTGACATTTAAACTTAATTTTCTTAGGGAAGAGAAATGGATCTGTGAATTAGACAAACTGTGATTGATAACTTTAATGTATAGTTCCCTACAGAGAGTACAAGGATCAAAAGTTAGCTGTATGCTGTAACTTCCAAGTGTGTTACAAGTATTTATCTTTAGCCTGCAAAGAGTAAAAAGGATTGATTTCACACTTATCAATTTGCTGCTTATTTTTCATGTCAACAGAAAGCTTTTTAATGAGTGAAAGGAAATCAGTTGATAGCAGTTGCTTCCCTAGTCTGTTCAGAGATTATCTAACCACAGAAGCTAATCCAAGAAAGTGTAGCTAAACCTTAAAAATTAGAGTGCTTGCACTTTGTGAATTAATCTGACATCATAACTTTATTTCTTAATAGCTACATATGGCAGTAGACTAAATTTAAGTGTATTCCGGCTCAAAGCCTGCAAAATATGCGATTAAAACAAACCAACAAATCTGTAGACTTCAGGAGCTGTGTGAAGATACTAGAGAAGAAATTAAATTAATTACTTCTGGGACTTGACCAGGCTCTGAAAGGAAGAGTTAGATGTACTCAATGTTTAGAGTAAGGAAGTGCGTAAAGAAGTCTATGGTGACTTCTGAACACTTTGGGAACAATGTGTTATTTTGGTCAAGTATTGTAATTTTTCTGTGCATAATTTTTTTCCATTTCTGTAATGGAGGTAAAACATTCCTATTCATATGAACTGCTTTGAGACACGTGAAATTTTCTTATTTTGATACTAATCAGACTAAGGCAAAATATACCGATTTTCTCCAAGAATGTATTTCTTAATTTTTAAGATTTTACTTTCAAAATCAGTTATTGAGCAGAATTATTTTCACTGTAAGTAATGAATCAGTAAGATTTTCATCACACTTCAATATTTGGGTGATATTCATTGTCATTATAGATTGGCTACTGCAGCCATTATTCAGATTTCTATTAGTCATCACACATAGTCTTTTCTGGATATAAAGTCTAAATTCCATCTTGAATATGAGTTCCTATATGTGCATATTTACATTTTTATGAATATATCTTATATATGCCATGTGCATATATGTCTAAATATATGTATGCAAACTGAAGGTTGTGTTTTTAAACACAGATGCATGTATGTATATATTTTAAACTGTCTTCTGTGTTAAGATGTTGAGGTGCATCATTGAACTAAGTGTTCAGGAATGTGGAAAAGGAGAGAAAAAGATGCTATTTTAATCCAATGAGGGGTAATAATATGAATTGATGAAGCAATGTGCGAGGAGATTGTGTCGTATCTGTGTCAGAATTACTGATCTTGAAATCTGATCAAAGATGGGATTATTGATAGCTAGTGTTTTAGAAGTGGAAATTCTTCTTTAGCAAGACAAGACTGCAATAACCTTGACTTAGACGTAGAATCAGTGATTAGAGTCATTGCAAATTTCAGACTCACTCTCTGACAATAAATAAATGGCATTGTCAAGTCTCATTTCGGTCACCTTCAGTAATGACTTTGAATGCATGCAAATGTGAAATTTGCTCAATGGGGACTCTATGGCAAATCTGTGATTCAACTGTGAAATTAGAGTAGCTTGTATTTAAACTGGAATTTCACACCTGCTGAACTAGCAGTCTCTTACTGTCTTACAACAGGAAGGAAAGAAACCTTTTACAAAGCTGTATTTCCATTTGTTTTTTTTTGTTCATTTCTTTTTCCTCAGTTATGAGTAAATAGGCTACAAATAATTTTAAAACTCAGTTGGAGGAGCCTGTAACAAGGTGACTTTTGTGGATTTTATTTTAAAGCTATGCTCACTCTATTTTTAAAACAATTTTCACTGTTGAAACAAATATTCCAGTCTTTGTAGATGCTGTACAAATAAGAACTTAAAACACCCAAAATGTTCTGGTTCTTAAAATGGAAAAGAAACTTCAACCAGTATATCTGATACATTAAATAATAGAATTATTAGAATTACTAAAATCAAGAATAGTTATACTTGATTTCATAGGTGAGTTGTCTTATTTATTTCCTGCAATTGCTGTGAAGAGAATGTTTTTTGAGTGGAATATGCATTAATTGAAGAGTGGTATAGTGCCAATCACACCCTAACCCAAGTACTTTCCAAAGTAATCAGTCTGTTGATGTAGACAAGCAGTGCTTTCACAGCAGGGAATTTTAAACCGAAAGCATTTCTTTGTGAGGCAGGATTGGCAGTTTCTGATTATATACGTCCTCTGGAATTGCTTCATGACAGTTTTATTTCCTGTCTTAGCCCCTATCTGGAAAGAGAGAGCTGTTACATCCAACATGTTTCCCAGTTCTTACCCATCAAAGACTTTTACAAGTTCACTAAATTAATATGCACACAAATTGTGAATTACCAAAAATGAAACTGAAAAGTGTAATATTTTCTAATTGGATGCATATTATTTTTTAAAATACTTGACAGTTAGCTACTTAAATGGTGTCCAACAAATTAACCTAAGTCATTTGTACAATTTCCATCCATATGGATACTTGTTTCTGGGGAGCAATTTTTTTTGTATTTTCTGTTAACACATTTTATTGTTCAAACAATTCTAATGAAATTAAAACCAACAAAATAACAGATGTTTACATATTTTGAAATTATGTCTGCATAAAAACTATACATGATACTATGCAAAGCAGAAGAATCTCTGTTAAATCTTGGAATGTCTCCTTGTTTGCAATAGAGTGAAAATATCTATGCTGTGAAGAATGCATTTTAGAAGGCACTTATTTCCTAATCTGGTGGTTAGGACATTTTTACAATACCTCATTGTGTTTGTTAATTTTAAATTGAAGCCATGTCAAAAAAACCCAACTAAAACCCAAAAACTGTAACCAGCTGCTGATTTAGTGGTGAAGAGATCATCAACTATCATATCCAGATACGCTTATTTCTAAAGGCACTGTATGTTTTCTAAGCTGTATCTTTACTGTAAAACATAATTATCAATATGATTTACTCCCTAATTTTCAGCACAGGTCTCTGCTGATACCCAGAGCCAATCTAGTGGTCTCATCACTATCCTAAAAGACTTCTTCCATTTTTCTTTAGGAGATTTCTTCTGTTTGGAAAAGTCGAAGGAAAAGTTAAATGCTGACAGAGTGACTGTGTTTAAATTTGGTTCAACCATCATGAAAGGATTTTTAAATTTTTTTTCCCCACTAGTTATAGATGTTTCTAAGAGGCATAAAATATATATAAAAAATAAGGTTGCAAAATGCATCCACTCATTCTGTGATTAGCTCTTATTTAGCTTCCTGGAAAATTTTCCAGTCCACACTGCTTGTAACAGTGATAAAAACATACAAATTTGCATTTCGTCAAAGAGTACATTTTGTTTTAACAGATAGTATTTTAATTATTAGTTAAATATGTAATTATTGCAAGGCAAGTGTGTTATGTTTCAGTGTAGTTGCACGGAATCACAGTCACGGTCTAGAAAATGCCTTAGGCAGATGCTTATCTTTAGACTGATGAGGTCTGTTAACTTTGATAAAACTAAACTTACGCTCTAAGTGGTTTGCTGGATTGGGGCCATGGACTGTAATTGAGTTGGATTTTTATCTTTAGTCTTTCATCCATTTGTTAAAAAAATTGATAAATTTTGCTCTCTTACACAGAATTATCTTTGTGTAGTGCTACTGGTTTCCTAAGGTAATTATCATCCAGGCTTCATTAATCATGTTTAAAGTACTTTCAGATAGTCATGCATAATTTCTGCATGTTAATTTCACTTGGTTATTAGACGTTGTCAAATATCACAGGATACACAGCTGTATGTGTGTCCTGGTTAACAGACTGCTCTGGTTCTCAAATTTTATGTACACTTGTATTTGTCTAAGGCTTAGCTATAATGAACAGAGTCACTTTTGGCAATGTTCTGCATTAACTGCAGTGCATACGCTTTCTTCATAAGGCAAGTCTACTGAAACCTGTATTTGTGAAAGTTTTCAAAGTAGCTGCAGATAGAGGAGATTCACGTTTTACTGTGAACGTTAGTTTGCTTTAGATTTGATTTCAGCAGTGATATTAGTGAGAAACGAATGAAAAGAACGAAGATCAAATACATGCTGGCATTTGAAAATATATGAAAGGACAGAGTATATTATTTATGCATGCAGTTTTTGTAAGCACATGAATTTGTTACTGAAATCTCTTAACTGTCTTTATTTTCCCCTTGCTTATTTTATAAGCATTTTGTTGCTCCTTTCATTTGGAATGTCGAAGTTTTCAGGCATGGATCACTTATATACTATACAAGCATGCATATATATTATCATAATGATTCTAATGCCTGTGATGCCTACATTTAAACAAATAATTGTAATCACATAAGGAAATGGATGTGCTTTATCAGTTTATTTTATAGGAAACAAGATCATCCTGACAACTACTGCCACTGCAAATACATCCTAATAGGCACTGATCCTTTCTCAATACGCTAATTAATGATTAAACATTTTAATTATTAATTATTTCACATTATTCATTACTACAGATTTATGGTACACTTGGAATTGTTAACAACTAAAAAATTATTAGTAAGTTTTGAGATCATGTACCTTGAAATATATTTTCATTATTTCATACTTTTTGTGCTGAAAATTTTCCAAATTTACTTTA
Organism: Chloroceryle aenea; assembly: GCA_013399075.1. Classification (NCBI taxonomy): domain Eukaryota; kingdom Metazoa; phylum Chordata; class Aves; order Coraciiformes; family Cerylidae; genus Chloroceryle; species Chloroceryle aenea. The sequence continues at coordinate 430,807 of VWZY01006530.1, read as the reverse complement.
AGAATATTTAGGCAATTTAATTGGCAGATTTTACCTCTGTTGCTTTTTATCATGAGATATAGTTCTTTTGTTTTCTAACATATTCCCTCTAAATGTTCATTAATCCTTTTTTTTTCCCTCTACCAGTATACTTGGTCATGGTCCATATCCTTGCTGGTTCACACTATTATAGATTAATGTGATAACTAGTTAATGATTAGTGATTAAAAGCATCTTTCTAGAAACTGCAAATACACTTCTAAGTCGTCCTTTCAATGTCCTTTAAACATCCATTCTTTTGATCCTGCATATTTCATGTGCTTTTGTGCTTCAGTTAGAGAGAGAGACATATGAGGAGGGAGGTGAGCAAATTCCCTCCTTAGGCTACATCTTTCTTCATACCCAAAAATATTCCAGGAGGGAAACTGTTGATGGCTTTGTGTTCCACAGGTAAAGAGACCTAAGGGTATTGTGAAATTAAGCATAGAGCTCTATGGATAGGGTTCTGATAGTTTTGAATATTCCCTATTTCACTATTTAAATTCAAAAAGGCTCCTTATGTGAATTATTTATTTTCATAAGATTTAATTGTGAAGCTCTGCAGCATTGTGGTAGACAACTACTACTGCTCTGATGAGGGTATTAATTTAATATATTTTTTTAGTATTCTATTTCATGATTTTTAATTCTAAAACCAAGAGCAGCGTTTGACATGTCCGCATTATGTTTGTCCATTTATATATAGAATGCCAAAGACATTTTGTTACTGTTTATAGTTCTCTTCAGTTGTGACTACATCTGGGTGAAAGGTTCATTCCATCAAATCTGAAACTAGCTAATAAAAATAAGATCGCTTTTGTTCAGTAAATGCTTGTGCCTTGGTATGTTTTATATTCTGATTTAACTCTGCTGAACTGTTCACCTCCTCTTTATCATTAATCAATTTAGTGACAGCTTAAATGTATGGGCAACTTTTTTATGAGACTTGTATCATGCCTTTAGTAGTAGTGATTAAATGTTTTAGTGTGATGCTTTCTGGAAAATGTGCTGTTCTGTATCTTCTACCTTCCTTTTACTTTATGCATTTAAGGGTATATGGTCAACCCCGAGTAATAAGATGTTTAACTGTCAGTTGTCATAAGTCAGTTTTACAGACACTATATGTCCAGTTTACGTCTAGGTAGTTTGCTGATGGAAGAAAGCTGTAGTTGTCTGTGTGGCCAGAAACCACCAGCAAACTCTATATAGTGAATAAAACCTAAAAACTTCGGTTTGTGTCAGTTTGTACTGATTTACGTTGAACATGTAAATGGATTCTCAACTTTGCAGTTAAAGAGCTGAACTACTTTAGTAATTGGGGTGTGTGTGTGAGGGGATGTCAAGTATATGAACTTAGATTATGGTCCAATTGGTTGGAAAATATATATATATAAAACTTTGCAGACTCAAATATGATGTTCCTTTTTTTTAAAAAAAT
>VWZY01006530.1:407486-429294 GCA_013399075.1 Chloroceryle aenea | reverse complement strand
CTGTGCGTGTCTATGAGCATGAGAGGGAGAGAGAGAGAACAGTGGCAAGCACAGTCTTTAATTGTAAGAACTTTTTCACAGAGATGTCGACCATAAAGGAAAACATTCTCAAGCAGGAGTAATAGATAAAGCTAAGGCTTTGTTAAGTTTGTATTTAATTCAATATTGCTTTTGTAACTCCAAGATAAACTGAAACAAACAGAAATGAGGAAACATATTTTGTTATAACAGAAGTAATAATTTATTATTTTTTAAAAATAAAGATTATGTGAATTTTTATTATATGAATAATAATATTGAACATTAAAACAGAACATACTCAGCATTCACTGTAGCACTAGCTGGGAAATGCTGCAGCCTGGAAGGCTTTCACATAAAACATTAATTCTATTTAAAACAAGCTCTTTATTTCAAACAGAGGTAAAACCCTTTCCATCCATGCTACATTAAGAAGACTCAAGTAAATATTGTGAGTATATTACAGAAATTATTTATATATATATATACACAATATATATATACACTATATATTAATTATATATACAAAAGGTAAGTATAATAGTTCAAAATTACTGAAACCTCTTAGATGCTTGTCAAAGAGTTTTATTGGTCTGTTCATTATATATAAAACACGTAACCCTCCAACAGAAGCACTTCATTTTAATTTGATCAGAATCATCTCTACAATTAATTTATGATTTAGCTACTCATGAGTGACAATCCCAAATGCACACTCATAAAATCTGTGTGCTAAAAGATGTCATCAGCTACTCTCTGAAATACTCATGTAAACCCAATATCTATTATACAGCATAGTAATGTGACAAATCTGAATGGTGTTTAAAACAATTGGTGGGGCCCAATTAGTGTTCCTCATTGTATGGATATAGGCTGAACTTACTGCTTAGCTTTGAAAATGGCTATTAATTTTCTAATGGTCTTTTTCAGTTTGCTCAATACAGAAGTCTCTGAGTTTTAGAAATACTATTGAACTTAAGTTCACACAACTCCAGCAAGCTGGAAGGGATATTATTATCCTGATTCATAAATGATTATCATTTAGGTAGGATTAGAACATATCTACTTCGTATCTTCCAGTAGGGACACCTTGGACCTAGATTTGGAGCTGTTGAAGCATTCAGAACACAGATCTCATTGTCTTCAGTTGCAGTTTCGAGTGCTTAGCAGTTTTGGAAATCAGGTGCTAAGTAGCTGCATGTAGACCTGCACAAGAGCCATGGACAGAGATCACTAGCAAGAACTCAGCTTTAAATGACTTGGCTCTCACTGTATAACACAGAGCTCCAATCAATTTCTTTTGCCAAGTGCTCTTTTTGCTTTCAAGTCTGTAACTTATTCATGCTTTCTAACTCGTATAACAAGGGAAATGTATCTGACAGAAAACTGTTTCATTGAGGTCATAATGATTCAGACTTACATGTAAAGTGGAGTCTGCAGAAAATTATCTAGGATTCTGACAACTTACTGCCACATGATGACAGTCTTATTAAAGTTATGTTCAGCTAATGTGCTTGATTACAGGTACAAAGACAAACTAAATTCCAATATTTCCCTTGTTCTGAGTCTTAGCTGTGAAGCAGTGTGAAGTGTGGTATTTGTTTTAGTATTTTCTAAACTTTAAAAGCAAGATTTTAGCAGACTACTAAAATTGTGGAAGTGTTGAATTTAAATCTCATTCTTTGATTATAAAGAGGTCAATCAAGAACTTGCCCAAGGAGAAAGCAGAAACTGTTATTTTTAGATGCTTCTATCTATGCTTTATATGCTTTATAACTACATAAAAGTTCGATGACACTACCTACATATCCTTAATATGCTTTCATTTTAGACATGATGATAATCTGTCCGTATAAAAATATTTGACAGTGTTTCAGTAGAAATTTTTAAAACACTTGTCAACTAATTTTCTTTAACATATTCATATATACATAAAATATAGTGTTGCCTTTTGTGTTGAAAAGGCTCATTCTTCATAGCTCATTCTCTAGATTTATCTTTACTAGTGCAAAAGGATCTTTAAGTGTTACATTTTATACTCTTTAATTGGCAAGGAAACAAGAAGTCCTCCTACCTCGAGGATGTGCTCATTACCAAGTCATCAACTTGGCATTATGCTTCTCACAGGGATGCTAAGAAAAAACCCAAACCACAGAATCATTTAATGAAATGAGAAGATTTGCTGTGCATCCTTGGTACTTTTGAGGGATGGAAGTATGCTTCCATGCACATGCATGGTCCCAAAACGTCCTGTCTAAAAGTATTGCTCATAAAGTTGGAAGATTCACTTGCCTTGCCAGTGACTGGTAAAATAGCAACAAATAACCAGCCAGTTTGGTTAGCAACAAAGTACTTGTCAATGTTAGTTACTACCCAGGCACTGTAATAAGCTCTTATTAACAATACTTGCATTCTACATCTCATTTTAAGGTATTTCATATTTGTATGAATGTGTGCATATGTATGTATGGATGCAAGCACACATGTATAAGTAAGCGTGTGTAAGTGTTAGTGCAGAGCAACAGTGCCATTGATCATATTCATTACTAAAAGCTTTGTCAGAGCAGCAAAGACAGTGCCTTATGAAGAAGTCTGTGATCTCCTTGGAGACCGACACAGCTGTAAAATATGAAACCAGTAATTGTAATTATTTTAACATTTATTAAAATACTGTATACATCTATGTGCAGTTATGTAAATATTACAAAATTAATAATACTTCAATAAAGGAAAAAAAAGATTTTTATTATACTTATCTACTAAAGGAGACAGCACCTGGTGCTGCAAATAAGCTAAAAACGCTGAACATCTAAGTTCAGTTCTGAGAGAACAGGTTCTCTGTTTTCTATAGTATATATTGGTTTAATGCTTTATCTATTAAATGATCACTCTTATGGTGGTATTATTCTTATCATTTACTTTCATAGGGTTTTGGATAGAAAAAGATGTGATACATTACTTTTTCTTATGTTTGTTTTTTTTCTTAAATTCACATTCAGAAAAGGAGAAAAGAGGCAAAATGAAACACTTTTGGCATGATGTTGCCAAGGTAACAAGTGCTTGAGCCTCCAAGGTTAAGTGTGACTGAAATGCCTATGATGCCATTGCATATGGATATGTAGTCTGCTACACTTAGAACTAAAATCAGCTCTATTTATAAAAAAAATAAACCCTCAATTTTTAATATATGTGACTATTAACACAGTGTAGTTTACAACCAATAACACTATATAAGGAATAATGTATTTCAGATAGAGTGGCAAGTATTATACCTGTATTTATCTGTGGACAAATATTTAAATGGAGTTTTACCATCTTCTGAGGAAGAGATGAGGTTCCTGTGTTTTGTTTTCGCTTGAGAAAACTATTTAGGGACAAATAGTGATATAAATTAGGGAAAAGGAACTAAGAATTCATGTAACCTGTGCAGACCTTCTGCTTTGGTAATACTTTATGGAATCATTGTTAGAATCAGTATGGGCTGCATGCGGGTTCACTATCTAACTTGAAGCATGGTTGCATCACAGTTGATCTCAAATTAGTTTTTTGCTCTTCACTTGGAAACTGATAAAATTTATTATAAGTAATTGAAGCCGAAGGTATCATACATGCAACAGTCTATCCAAAATTTTTAACAGTCATGAGATATGTGGAGAAAAAATGTCATTTATTTTCCTTTTCAGTTATTTGGATACTTTGTGTTTGAGCTTCACATTTTTTTCTGCATTTTCAGACAAATTAATGAATAACAATTGAGAGCTTGACAGAATCAAGCGTCCACAGGACCTGAGCACTTAAAGCTAAAATAAAATGCTGGGCAGTATCAACTAACTTCCTAGCTTCACAGCAATGGGCCCATTTTCTTCTTGCTCTTCACCGAGAGAGTTCTTAACTGGACCTTGTTCCATCACAAGAGATTCAGATATTAGCAGCAGAGAAGCAAGAGTGACTAGTGGAAGCAGTCTTGGAGTAAAGATTGTAAAGATCTAGGCTAAATGCAGCCCTGACCAAGTCTCAGGAAAATGCTAATGCATGCAAAATAACAGACTCTCTTTCATTTTTTGATCTAGTTTTATCAAAATAAAGGCACGGAGAACTGTATGTAACTTTTTTAAACTCTCGTCACACAGATTAAACCTTGGTAAATGTTTTAGTCAAAGTTACAAAAATGTCAAAAATAGTTTTTTAAGAATTAATTTTAAAAAGTGAGTAATGTCTCTTCTGTGATAATAGTTGTTATTTTACAATAACTTTTAGATATTGTAAAAAAGGGAAAAGTTTGAGGTAACTAAATCTTACATTTCATAGTGTGTTTTACTTCCAGAGTTGCATTTGCTATCCAGTGCTCCAGAGTAGTTGTGAGAGTGTAAATTTAATTTTGTGTATAGATTATTTTGGGCAAGAGAATTTATATAATGTTTGTTCTGCAGAAGAAGGGACAGGGAAAAGTCCAAAGTAGCATTCCTTTAAAAACCATAACTAATAAGTAACAACCATAATTCATTTTATCACGAGGAAGACTATTCAGTTGTCATTTCCTAACATCTAGAACACTAATTTCTTAATCCTTTAGTAGAAAGAAATCTGTGATGCTGGCTAAAATGAGAACATAAATGGAGAAAACAGTGTAAAGAGCTAAAAGAGGATTATTCTGTTACTTGCAAAGCACACATTAATAACCATACATTGAGACATGGATTCTCTATAACAGGAGGCGTATTATTGGTACAGTTCAGGTTGGCATGGCTGGAGGTGCTAAGAGAGGCAGTTCTGATGATGAGACATCTATCTAGTTAACTGTGTTAATATTATGCTCTGGATTTTGGACAAAAACAATGTTGAAAGTTATTTTGAAGTATTTTTGAAGTATTTGCATGTGCCTAATGTGCTTCTGTATGTATATTTGTAGGGCTATACAGTTTCTATGCATATATCCCATTCCAGAGGAGGTTGTGTTTGCCTGGGGAACTTTGTTATAAGGCCCAATATTCTACCTAGATGTTTTTCTATCTTAAGAAATATTGTTTGTTGTTAGTGCTCTGCAGTGGAGAATTATCCGTGTTCTTGAAGTGGACAAACTGTTTTTTTTTAGTCCTTTCATACTGTTTGGCTTGTTTTGTGAAACAAGCTCTTTCATCTATGGCATTTTCTACTGGCTGTGTAAATATTTAGTATAAGCAATAAGAGTTGCTCAAAAATTTTGTCAACACCGATAATATCCCAATATTAGTATTTTCCTTTGTAGGAATATATACCTTCTTTATATTAACTAGATGAGAGAGAATTCAATTTAATTAAAAATAATTGCCATTTTCTGATCTAAACCTAATCACTATTTTCTAATGAGAGCCACTATGGCTCTTCTCTGTTAAACTTTCTACATCATTGCCTCAAAACGTGAAAACTACTGAAGAGTTGCTAAAAAAAAACCTTTAAGTGCAAATTGCTTAACTTACAAAAACTCATTCTTTTAAACTGAATGATGCAACTCTGCATAAAATAAGCCATGTCAGAACTGTCTCTCTTTGTTTCAAATTCATGTTCAAATACATCCCTAAACACTTACGTTTTGTAACTGTTTTGGAATTTTATATTTGTTAATTTGAAGATGGATATCAAGACAACCATATACAAGATTTATTTTTTTTTTCCAAAACTGTCATGATCAGAAAGAACAAAAGTAATACACCTGAATTGCTCACATATTCCATTGCACTATGATGTTCCTTTCCTCTGAGTTACCAAATACAGGACTTGTTTTGTGTTGCCTAATAACTCACAACCAATGCATTCTTTCTGTGTAGCATACAAACGAAGATAGGAATGGGACAATTCAGTGAGTGTGACCAGTGCACTTATGTCTAGCAAGTATGCATATCCCCAAGCCATGAACTCCTTAAATACCTTTATCTAAAATATTCTCATTTTCTGGATACTCTCTACTCCCCATCCCTATCTGCCCTGGTTCTCCAGAACAGGATCTTTTGGGGTGACACCATGTGTATTATACATCGTTTTTTTAGAAAAACAGACTGATTTGTTAGATCCGCGAGCCTCACCTCAAGTGAAGCTTGAATATGTCCTGGGCAACATGAGGCAAAACAGTTTATTGTCTTAAGAGTCTCATTGTCCTGTGCCTGTTAGCTCTAGCACTTGATGCTGCAAACTGATGTGACACACCTTTCTGGTCAGCTGCTTTCCACATTCTCTTGAGTCAAATGAAAGTTCTTGGGATCGGTCTGCAGTGGGGTGTGTACAGGCTGCTCCTAGAAGAGTCAGCATTGCTCCAGTGCCCCATCCCTTGAGCAGTGAGAGAGTAGAGAGGGAAATGCTGTGGGAAGAGGATAAGTAGGTAATTAAACCCTACTTCCACCCCTGGAAGCCGAGTAGACAAAGAGAGTAACTACCCTGCCTTAATGGCATTCCTTCCTGCCTCTGCTTTGTTCCTAGCTAGCACAAAGAGAATATGGATGCTTTGACCCAAATCCGAGTTGATTGAAGTAGTCAAGAAGCTGATTCTGCTTATCTTGAGATGAAATTACTAAAAGAAGCATTTTTTTCTAATAATTTGTTTACCCATCTTCATTCTAAATCATAAAATGAAGTTTTTTTTGTTTAGCTTACTATTGTACATGTCTGTTAGTATTAAAAACCAAATACAATTCTACTTTTCTTAATACTAATCTCTGGACAATATCTCATGAAAAGGAGAAAATTTTGTTTTTTGCTTTGCCTCGATATAATAATCCTCGCTGTATGTGATGTAAATACATACAGTAATACTTTTTAATAGGTCTTTCACTAGCAATTATAAAACAAACAGAAAAACCAAACAAACACTTCTCACCATATAAATAAATTAAAGCAAAACAAGCACAGGTGGCACTAAAGCTTATCCCACACTGATGTGATTGATAATTTGTGGCGTTTTTTTGGTTGGTTTGTTGTTTGGTTTTTTTTTTTCTTTGCTTTTTTTTTTTGGTTGGTTGATTGTTGTTTTATTTTTCTTCATTATGAAGCCTATAAGACAGTTAATTCCTTAGCATATTGCAGTAGAATGCAGTACAGATGTAAGGGAAAGCTAGGTGTCACTCAGTAAGGAATCCTGTTGGTATGACTGACATATAAAGCAAATTCTTTTGCCATTCTGATGTGTGCTTTCTTGTGGAGGGATATCTCAGAGACAAGCCATTGGAGTAAACCCTTTCTGTTGTCATTTGGTGAGATTTTTATTTTAATGAAAGCGATCTGTCTTGTGTGCAAATACTAGCTTTTGCTGTTTGATATGCACAGAAATTCAATCAGATGCTTAATTACATCTTAACATGAGTTCCAAACAGCTGGCTAATTCCCTTGTTTCTGATTAAAGAGATTACAAAAATAAAATTTTACACTGCATTTACATACAGCTCTAAAAGGAAACACTTGCCTATAAGTTTTAGTCATTTAGGACATTCATGTCATTTCAACACTAGGGATCAAAGCTTTTAGCATGATGAATTGCAGAGTGACAAGAGATTTTATAACAAAAGAAGAAACAGCAAATGGATTTTGTCAAATGTTCTGCTTGTTGATTATGTCAGGATTTAATGTGAAGGTGTGAATCCATAGAGGTATGCAGAAAGTATTTAATTTTATACTTGTTTGTGAAAACACAGAAATTAAGTTTGTTCACTAAACCGTCACTTCCCATAAACTCAGAATATTATTTTTCAAATACATATACTCTAATTTGTTTAAAGTTGATTTATTAACTGTCACAAAATAAGGTAGAATTGAATTTGTTTTCTGTCTAGTTTAATCTTCAAGTGGTTTATTTTTTAATCATTTTAAATTCAATGTATAATCACAGTTATAGCTATTCTAATATCTGAATGTGTCTGACATATACATATGTCTTCAGCAATGACAGTATAAAAATTCTGTACCAGAAAACTCTTTTTAGCTGTACTTTTTGTGTGAGTTTATGCACCAATGGTGAAGCCAGTCTGGGTAACTGCTAAAAGGTAGTAGAAAATAGGTTCCTAATATTGTCATTTAAGCCTAATTGAGATGCATTGAAACAGTGAAAGAGCTATAGTTATACACAGAGCATTCATATGAAAACCTTTCTTTAATATTTAAGTAAGAATTGTGTTGGTGATGTAGATATAGGTAATCAAGGGAGCTACAGTCAGTGATAATCAGCTAAATGAACTGTATGTGTGACTCACTGGCACTGAAGGTTGTGAAGAAATACCTCTCTATTGGTAATAGACTGAGCATTGGGAGAGGTTCTGGGACTGTTTTATATAACTTTTTAAATCAAATGGGACAAATTCAAGTCTGCTAAGAGAACTGGAGCACAAAATGAATGAGATGCTATTATAAACATGAAGGTTTTTCTTATTCAGGGGACTGGAGAGTGACAGATAGCACATCCATATTTTTCCAGATGTCTGTGTTTGAACCAGGGGACTATTGACCTTAAACCATATACTTCAGTCCAGTCTATTAGTGAAAGAGAAGACCTGGGAAACCTTGACATGACAACTTTAAGCAGAAAAGTCTGTGTGAAAAAGAACTCCTCTCCTTTCTTGATCTCTTGACATTTTACAAACATGTTGATAAATGTTGATAAGATCATAAGTGACATTTTGTTTAGAGTCTGCTGAGACATTGAAGAGATCTCTAACAACACTTGCCAAATACATTGAATAGTCATGGTATGCAAGCTGTAAGCATTGTATTGTATGAGATTAAAAAAAAGGACTTAGATACAGAAGATGATAATAGTGAATAAATGACCAGATTTCACTGTCAACCCCATTTGCTGCTGCACCTGTGATAAACAAATTGAACAGAGATACCTACTTTAGAGCTTCTGAACAATCCTGTGCAAAAAGAATGTACCGGGTCCGGCTCAAGAGCCAGCTTGTTTTTAAATAGCCAGCATCTTAGGGATCAAATACTGTTGTAAGATTGTAAGATTGTATTTCTCCTCACATGCAGGTTAAGGAATCTCAGATGAAAGATTGTACTAAATAATGGTGTTTAATAGTCCCTAAAGGCCTTTTGTTATATTAAGTGTTCAAACTACATTGGACTGCATTAATGTCAAGAGTCCACTTTTCTCTGACCAGGTTATTTTTGATATTCCACAAATGAATGTTTTGATGTTTAATATCAGTTTTACTTGTTTTACATTATCTGAGATGACATGGTATTTTGATTTAGCACAGTGATGCAAGCAGTGCTTGTAGATCAAAATCTAAGTACACTTAACTGCGTGTAACAACTGCAGTGTACAGCTAGATCCCAATACTATGGTTAGGTGTCCCCATCTTCTAGGAATGAGTACATGGTTTCAAACCAGTTGAAGCCTTTTGCTTTCTTCTAAGTTCTGCTTATTAGTTGTTTGCCTTTTGTAATCTGTTTTGGGCTGAGCTGTGTATTGACCTGCACCTTGTCAGTCTGGCTAGCTCAGGAAGACAGCTGATCTAGCCTAAGGCCACCCCCTTGACCCCTGTGTTTAGGTAAGTTCAACTTTTCTTGTATCCGGAGTAGCCAGTGATTTGCCATATCTGATCACAAGGTTCATGAGCACAAAGACCTTGCCTGTCTCCTATGAGCCTTCTTACACCGCAGGGCTTCACTGATCACTCACAATTTCTACAAGTTTTTGTGGAAACAAGGGCTGCAGTTTAAGCACACATTTTATCGAAAATATTTTATTGTTGTTGATTATTAGGAAATAAATGTTTAAAAGCATAAAAATAATGTCACAGAGGAGATTATTTCAAAAAAATAGCATTGTCAAGCCACAGAGGCAAAATCACCTAAGAGTCCTGGCCTACCTTCTCTCTCCTCATACAAACTCTGCTGCTAATCTCCCATCATTTTTGTTAATCTTTCCGGTATTGTTTCTGTTTCTACTATCCACTACCTTTGATTGCATGTAGTATCCAAGCTGTGGTCTCACTGTGATTTTCCTGCTGTAGCAGAAGATGGTAAACACTGGACCCAGGTGAATCCCCAGCTACCTGATGGATTTTTTTTCTTCCATTGCTGGTGAGAACAGAGTGAAAAAACAGGCAGTGTCCCCAGCAAACTGTTTTGTGCAAAATCCCTTCCTGGCTGATTCGTGCAATGCTGTAAAAACAGTAAACTGTCATTGTATACGTATCTTGATATCTTGTTCTGCTTTCTGATCCTTACGTACATCACCTCATAGCCTAGCAAAGACCACAGGCTTTTGTTTCTGTTTCACTGTAACACAATCTTTTCCTCTGAAGCTCAGACTACTTAGTACCCTAAAGCTTTAGTGCACCAGAAATACTGAAGGAGAGGGAAAAGTGTGAAGCTTTATTTCCTTTATTGATAAACAACCAAAGTGATACAGAAACTAACATAACCTGCCTTCCTAGTAATGAGAGAAAGCTGCTCCAGGTAATCATGAATTTATGTTTATTATATAATCAATTGTCTCCTTTCTATTCTAAAGAGATCAGGGCTAGTTAATCTTTTCCTGGAGAAAACTTGTTAAATTCCTTCTCAGACATCAATGGAAGGAGTGTGTAAGCTACTTAAAGATTTATGCAATCTCGCAGAGGTTTAGAATTACCAGTGAGACACCAGGCTGACTGTGAGATCTCAGTTCCGGCTCTGACATGGGAAATGCTTCTTGAACTCTGCTGCTGGCCACCAAGGCCATTTTATGAGATTTCAGGACAGCATGAACTCTCTAATTAAGTGAGAATGGGAGGGAGCTAGAAAACACACTCTAGAGACTGATGCAGTGTGTACAGGGCATGTTTGTGTCTGGAAATCATGAGAAAGTAACAGATCTGTTGGACTCTGCTAATCGCTTGCATTAGGTTCTTCACTGATTTAATAAGGTCCTACTATTTCTTCCTGTCGTTAGGTATACATCTGCCTGTATGCTACAGGAATCCAGTGATACCTGATTGAGCTCTAAATTTGCTTTGACTCCTCCTGCTTGATCTGTTCTTGTGGCTTTGCTGAAGTTTTCTCATTGCATGTACCTCTTGAACTGATTTACCCTCTCTCCTTTCCCCCTCCACACATGCTACCTGAACTACTTTTTTGAAGCAGCAGCTCATGGAAGACCCCCAAAAAAAAACTTCCCTAGAAAGTATTTGGGAAGCTCAGTATCACACTCTTAATCTTTGGTTCATTATGAATCTTTTGCAAGGTGAAGAGTTAGAAGTATTATGCTTACAAAATATGAGCAGCATTTTAGGCAAAATGTAAAAATTCAGTAAAAGCATATTATCTTAATGGATGGGCAGTCTTTCAAGAAAGTCAAAGTGCTTTAATCTTGAATTGTTATAGTCCATATTTAAATACTCATAAGCAGACTGTGGGACTTCGTATTGGAGGTCAAAATTAGTTGGATTCAGGTAATAGCTGGACATACTGATAGACCCAACAGTATTAGTTCAAACTCTGAAAACAACAGCTTGTTTTATCTTTATCTGACTTTTCACTACTGTGATGAAGCTTTGGTCTTCATTTAAAAATTATATTTAAATGGTGCTGATTTGTATTAAGATTGTTAATTACTGCGGTAGGACTCCAAGGTTACTGTAGATAATTTGTTTTCATTGTATTTTTAATTTTTCTAGAATGTTTTTTCTTGGGTGAAGGTTTAATAATCTACAAAACAGTGCTTCAGTAACTATATACATTAAGGAAGAAGTATTTCCAGATGTCTTTAAAGCTGCATTTCTTTCTCTCTTTCATTGCTGACTTAGAAAATGGAGCATTGTGGGTTTGTACTGTTGTTTTATTCCATTACTAGAAATATCTTTTAGCATGTTGCTGTGTACACAAACTACCACTATGGATGTTGTTACTGGTATACAACAGCTAATAGTAATTTAGTAGTTGTCATTTCTGTTGAAAACAGTTAGGGGAAAAGTAAAGCCACTAAACATAGAGAGCCATGGACACTTAACTAATAGTCTTCAGCTACATTCCTTATACTGAATTATTCCTCTGTATATTGCTTGTTTTAAAGCCGGACCTAAATGTGCCGTCTGAACTACCAGATAAAAATCATTAGAATGGTTTTTGTGAGGAAGCACATAACAAGAAGTTAGGCCATAGCTGGTGCTCTGGTGTTTTTACGCTTGCAATAGCATTTCCATTATGAGTCCATTTTTTGCACAATTCTTAAAATGAAAGTCAAAAACGGCCGTGTTTTCATACTTATTGTAGCAGAAGAGTGGCAGCACTGTGCATATATAGTGCTCATTAGTTATTTTTTTCAAGTTCCATTAAAACTATATGCCTCAGGATCATACTGGTAAAAGAGTAGGACATTTTTTTTTTGCTTCGTTGTCAACTAAGATAACTGTTAATATAACTTCTCTACTAAAATTCTCCTGTGTTAAAACATTTACTTTTCAGTTTTGGAGACTTTGCTTCTTCAAATGAAAGCATTTTCCAATTCTTAGGGTTTCAGTGGTGTGTTCTGCATTACAGTGTTTGTATGGTGTTAAAAATTGCTTTGTTTTAAAAAAGAAAAGATTGTAATTTCCTGGAAGTATCTGAAAATTGGTTAATTGAATTCACGAGTATTTTCTTAGAACCAAACACATGCCCTAAAAACCCACCCTAAAACCAAGTCCAAAGAAAGAAATGACAGAAAGGTATTTGAATTTAGCACGTGAAATCCTTGCTTCCTCATAGCCGGTGCTGGAACTGACTTCAGTGGAGCCAAAATGTTACCATAGAGCTTGAGCTTGAGTGCAAACTGTCTCTGTGTGAGAGCCTTTGCCAAAAGAAAAGAGAAAACAGTGAGCTTGGGATATGCCAGTGTTCACAAGTGTGGAAACTCTCTGAGTCAATATAATTATGTTTGAGATGTTGAGATGATTAGATGTACAGAATTACAATGACTGAGAACTTCGAATAACTTTGCCTTGGATTCTGCAAGAAAGATGTTTTCATCAAATTGGCTTCAAAAGCTTATGTACTTTGTGAGGACAGGCACATTTAGGTATTCTCACAGTCTTCATTTAAATGAATCAATGGTTTATATTAAAGCATTTCTATTAAAAAAATAATTTTACTTTGTTTTATAAAATCCAATCCATTTAGAAGCAAGCTTGCAGAGTCATGCAGTCATTCACTAGATTAAAAAGAAATAATGAAACCATGATTTTTAATATTATCATTGTAAATGTATGAGAAGAGGTTCTATCTTCCTTTTTTTCCTGGGGAAACTGTATTTGGTTTAGGGAACACTGTTGGTGGTTTCTTTGTGATCTTTAATGTCCTAGAGGTCTGAAGAGGGACCTGTGCAAGTAGACAAAACTTTCAAAGCTGTTCCACATACCCATGGTAACTAACCTGTAATTTAGAGAACTTAGTTTAGAATATTTAACAGTGAGTGTATTTTCATTTTGGATATACTGCAGTATACCAGAGATGCTGTGTCACAGCAGTGAGACATTCTGTTATTTTAGAGGGCTAGCTATTTACTAGCTTTAAAGACTACATAAAATTGAAAGGATGAAAACATATGGCACATAATTATACTTAATTGAGAAATTTATCTTGAAATACAAACTGCCATATTCATAATCCATCTCCTCCAAAGGGCATTCTTTAGGCTTCTGTCAGATAAAGGGTAACATGCAGAAGATATGGAGGCAAGTCTTATGCAGCATATCATCACGTCAGAGAGCTGACAAGTAGCCAGGAAGTCTGGAATGCTGCCAGCCAGGCTATGTTTTATTTCTGTATAATTTATACTGCTTGCTATGATACATGGTACTAGCCTTTAATCTTGTATCCTATATTTAAAAGAGTTCATAGCGGGTGAGGGGAATGAGATACGGTACTGCTGCTTTAAAGAGTGTGCTTTATTAATACTATAGTGGAAATTTTTTAAAATGCATTAATTTGTAAAGGATTCTTCTCTCTTCCTTCTCGCCCCCAACTTTTCCCCTCCCAAATACACGTATCAGCCTTACCAAAAGGCTGGGGGAGACCAGGAATTCTTAAGTCTGAGTGAAAGTTTTCAATCTGCAGTTTTAGCAATTTCTGCTACAGCTTTCACTGAGGCCAGGACTGCACTGCTAGACTGTCCTTGTTGTGCTTATCCTTTAGTATATTTCACCTTTTTGTTTTCTAGGTCTTCCTTCAGTTAACAAGTTGACTTTGAGAATTTTTGACACTGACCTACCCAATATTAAACTTTTTGCGCTTGTATAAAAATATATTTTTAATGCAATAATTTCCATAATAGAAAGTGTATTAGTGCTACTAACTTTGCAATATGTATTTCACGTGATAGCAGAAATGGACATGGAACAGGAGTGGGTGAATCTGGTTACCCAGCCCAGGGTAACCTACCTTCTAGTGATGACTCTTCTGTGTAGGAGGTCATGTAAACTCTCTTAGGCAATGCATATACCAATACTTTCTGTGTATGTGAATTTCAATGACATTTTACATTAAGGCTAGAATAAATACCAACAGGATGTTTTGCCAAGGGCTTAGTCGTCAGTCTCCAAAACTACTGAAATTAAATTAGAAAGAACAAGTAAAATGTCTTGATGTGCAAGAAAGAAAACTATGAAGGATTCAGAAGAGCTAATAAGTGCTCAGTATCACTTGGAGTAGAGGTTTTTCAAGAGTATAAATCAGGACTGAAAAGAAACACAGTTTTGTGTAAAACATCTATTTCTACCTAGAAGACATATAAGGGAGATAAGACTGTATTTATACAAGAGAAGTACTTTATATGTATCAGTATAAAGCCAATAAGATATTTGCAAATGATGGTCAAGATGAAATACCGAACCAACAGTTTCTTTTGGACATATCTCAAAATTAACCATTCCTTTATACAGAGGCTAAGATGCAAAATAGCTACATTTAATACTCTGGAAAGCAATAAACATCTCAGAAATTAAATCGCTGTATTCACTTTGTATCCTGAAACAGGATATATACCAAGAAGTGTAATAGTGTAACAAAAAGTTAGAGAAAGTCACATTACTGGATTTGGTACATATTGTGTTTGACTAATTAATCACCTCCCTGGATTGGGTTTCTAGGCTAGAAAGCAAAGAAAATAAACACATCTAAATCTGCCTTGTTAGATGATGTTTGTGAACTAATTGATGAATGAGGGGTGTAAATGTTAAATGCTACTACCACAATAAGTAATCTTGTGATATTTCAAATGCAAGAGAATCTAAGTCTCCAGATTTTTTAAATGAAATGTCAGTGAAGAATATGACACTTTAACTAGTGAAATACTTGAGGCATGTTCAGAGCGTAGGGATCAGGAAGAGCATGGCTTCATTGACCCTATAGACTGAGATGAGGTATTTACCACCTAGTTTTCTTGCTCAAGACAGATACAAAAACTCACTATCACAAAATATGATATAGTTAGCAATGACCTACCCAATATTAAACTTTTTGTGGTTGTATAAAAATATATTTTTATATTTTAATAAATATAAAAGACCTGGGGAATAGCACAAGAGTTATCAGGCACATCTCTTAAATGCTAATCTAACGCAAAATCCAGTCTGGTAAACTTCATTCCATTAAATTTTATGATGATACTCTATTTTTTTTCATGTTCTTAAAAATGTGCCCCATGACTCACACCTTTGTATAAGCATTCTACAAAGACATTAACAATTTTCAAAACATGTCACTGAACACCTTGCACGGTCTATGTATTTTGCCTGGTATTGTGTGTAGGAAGGGTTCAAAAAGGCTTACAAAGGTTTATCTCCTTTTGTTGAGAGAAAAATATCTTATATGAAGCTTTTCCATCATGTTCAAAATCCTCTCCAGTTTTACTTTCCTGCAGGGGCATTCAGTGTCACAAGTAGTTGATACAATCTTCAGACAGAGATGGCTTGCTTTTTTTTCCCCCCTTCTTTTTGTTTTGTCTTGGAGTCCTCTTTAAATATTCCAGAAGCCTGACTTGAATAATTATTATTTAGAGATTGTTAAAAACATGACTATACTGCTTCCTAGTGGTGGACAAAATGTATTCTAATTTAGTGAAATTTTTTTTGGTGATCATGTGTGTGTAGTTTTTTATTCTTTAGACTTGGTGTAGTACCAGGGTATTTAGAGTATTTCTCTTTTCTATTACATGGTTTTATGTCATTGTAGATTGACTTCAGTGAATTTGTCCTAGCTGATACCAGTATGTGTAAGAGAATATAAAACCAGAATGCCTTGCTTTTTACAAGAGGTCTCAACCAAGGGCTACAGCACGCTGTTTACA
The DNA here is from genome assembly GCA_013399075.1 of Chloroceryle aenea. Lineage (NCBI taxonomy): Eukaryota > Metazoa > Chordata > Aves > Coraciiformes > Cerylidae > Chloroceryle > Chloroceryle aenea. The sequence goes on along the minus strand of VWZY01006530.1, from coordinate 413,003 downwards.
ATCCAAAACGGTGATTTGACTAGGGTAGTGGCTGTAACCTCCTCTGGAGATAAGCAAGCAAAGTATTTTTTCCCCTTACCTCAGCTGTGACTTATCTCTGTTGGATAGCCGCATGCACTTCTAAAATTGAGATATTTTCTAGGGAGAGAGAGAGGAAATGTGACTAACTCAGAATATGAAAAACAGTTTTTGGCGGAGAGAAATGTCTGTGAATGAAGTGTTCATTGGGAAAGAAGTGACACTGAGCACTGACCTGACCAAGAGAACAAAGCTGTGAGTACCTTCAACACATTAGTGTTCCTAAGAGTACAGATGTCGGACTGACTCAGGACATCTGCAGTCAGCTTTTGCTTCTGCCATCAATTGCTTGCAAACAGTTGGGGATTTCCCACTCAGTACCAGAGGTCAGCACTGGCAAAATGGCGCTGTTAGATTTCTGTCTTCCTACATCTTGCTCCTGCTTAGTGATGGACTCAATGCAGTTATTTATGTTCAACTATCAACTGAATATTCCCACTATTTTTAAGTGATATTATGGAAGTGGTAATAAGATGCTGCTGAGTGAGGGAATGGTAGGTCTGTGCTTCAGAGCAGAACAGGTGTGTGCAGTCTGTTTAAACAACACCTGGAGCTGGAGGTCCCAGTTCCCAGCTCTGGGAACATGACTCTTGAGTCTTCTTCCAAGACTCTAGGACTCATGAACCTACCTACCTTTGTAGTGTCTCCACTTAAATGATAAGAAAGAGAATTCATAGTATCTCAGAACAGTTGTGACCCCTTCTTAGATCTGCAAGAAGGGCTCAATTATGTCATTACATTACAATGATTATGCCATTACAACCATATATTCTTGTTAAATGTGCTTGTTTCTTGATTTACTGTAGTATGACAACTGATAAAATACAATGTCCAATGAAAAAAAAAATAGCCTTAGTTCTTAGTACATAGAATAATTTCCTTACAACACCTTCTGCTGTTAGTATTGGTTATGAATATGACTCCCCTATGCATAAAATACAAAACATAATCCATTGTGTTTAGGCAGAGATATACCCAGAAATAGTATTACATAACATAACATTTAGAAGTTAATTATTGAAAATTAATTCAGTCAAGAATGTATCAAACTTCACACATGCATTCATGGGAATTTTACATATTTTCCATAGCCTAAAAAAAAAATATCTCAAAACTATTCTACACTGAGTGATTTTAGCCAATGATCCATGTATTTTCCTCTCCCAAATTTTTACTTATTTCACCAACTTTTACCGAAGTTATACATACAAAAATGCTATACTTTTTGCTTTCTTGATAAAGCTATTCATAGCAATTTCTAATTCACATAAAAACTGTCAAACTGAACATGTGCAGATGGATTCAGAACACACTCTTGCAAATCTTGCTGGAGTGGTGAAGATAGAACATTAATTAATGTCTGCTGTGTTCTTTAGATCTCTGCAAGAAATATGTCCCTCAAAGAAGGGCTTGCAGAGAGGACCATATTCCAGTACTCCAGGCGTGTCAGGATACCATGTTAGTGTAAAATACTATTGCTTACATGCCCACCTGAGCAAAATGCAGGTTACTGCTGTCTGCAGACCTTTGGATTTTGCCACCCGTTGTGTTTGGGTGCTGTGTGTCTGCATCTGCCTCAGACCCAGCATTGCTTGTGGATTTAAGCCATTGTTTATCATGAGCAGCACTGAAGAATCTGACCGTTTGAATTCCCCTGTCAGAAACTAATATACAAAATTTTTCAGGGGATTTGGAGTTTTATTGCATTTATTTATAGAGACTGTTCTAGAAGTTTAATTGAGCCTGAAACTTTTTACAAAGCTGAAAGCTGTAGGCAATTTCTGTAACTACCAATGTCAAGGTGTTACCCTTCAAAATGTAAAAGCAAAACTCCTGTAAGTAACTAGCAACATAATTTCTTTCTTTTAAGTCAGAAAGGGCTATCAGCTTTCAATGGTAAATTAACAGCTGAATTTATACTTTCTGTGTTCAGAAAGGCAAAATAAAAATAATATGAACTAACTCATACACTGACTGATTCTGATATGCTTAATCAGTTTAAGTAGTATTTTACGGTCCAAGAGTTTCTATTTAGTTTAATGAAAGTAAAAGCTGTTTCTGTTTATGGTCATTGTTAGTGAGGATAACATATTTTTACCCATGGTTAGAGGAGTAACTGTGCTCAATAGTAATTCCATTTAGTTAGGAGTTTGCCTGAATCTGAAAGAATATAACACAGAAATATGCCAGAAAGCCAGGAAAAGCTTATGATTTTGCTAGACTGATTAACCAGGGACAGTATTATGCACAGACTTAATTAATTAAATCTTTTCTTTAAAATCAGCAAATGTAAAGTTGTGTTTCTTTAACTACATTCTATAGAAATCATTGAAATAATTGGTGTACATTAACATGTCACTCATCAGAATACACTGAAGCTTAACAAGAGTGTAGAAAAGACCACCACAGGCCCCATCAATGGTCTCTATTGATGCCTCAAAAAATTGCCAATATCAAATACATAGGCAATATAAGAACAAGGAAAACCCTTCTTCCTAAAACACTCCTGGATTTCCCAGTCCAAGGTAGTTATCTTTCACTTAAATAGTCCTTAGCAGGGGCAGAGGTTGTCCATTAATTTGCTTAAATGTATTTGTTTGTTTCTTGTTTTTTTTTTAAATCATGTAAACTTTTAGCATCTTTTCTGTTTTGTGTCAATAAGTACAATGGTTTCCTTGCCTTTTGAGAAAAAGAAAATGCTCCAGATGATGTATATACCACCTGCTGACGCCTACTTTTGCTACTTCATGGCTCTCATGTTATCGCTGGAGAATAGTTCTTCCTATCCTTGAGTAACCTCTTCTTAGGTATTACTATTTTTAGTCCAATCAACATGCTAGACAGCTGGTATTTCTGAATATGAAAGTTGTTGTTGTGCTCAGTTAAGTGTGAAGACTCTTAAACTTAGCAGATGTATATATGTGAGTAAAAACTGCAGGCATCAAAGTGTTCCTAGCAGGTTTTGCTCTGGTGATATGTAGTCTGGGTCATATTTTAGTTCATCTGAGTAATACGCAGACTCAAATAGGAAACCTCATTATACCCTTGTTCCTTATCAAATATATATATTCATCATTTTGGTTTGGTTTGGTTTTAATGCCAGTTGAGTATTTGTGATACAGTAGCAACTTGGAAACTGCTTGAAAGGGACTGGAGTCTAGGGTGAAAAATGAGTAGGTTTGTTCTCATCAGGTAAAAGAGAACATAAGGTTTCTGAAACAGCTGGGAGTGGTGCGAGATGCTATGAAATTACCTTCACCACAGTGTTTGTTTAGTGCTCTATGTTAGTAAAGAAAGAGTTGAAAGAGAGCACTGAAATGGATTCCTGCGTGTATATATAATGATGCTTGTATTTAAGGTGAGGCATAGGAAAGCAGAAAAGTGATAGAAAAATTGAGCTCTCCAAAACCTACTCGATAATGAGGATTTTGGCCTTCCCCTCCTTGTATTATTTCTACACTAGTTGGGCTGACTTCACTTGAAATCAGCTAGTTAATCCCAGAGAAAGACAGAAGAAATGAATTCCTATTATATATTAGTAATGAAATATTTTGATATTTGTGACTAGGAATGAAAAAAATGCTTACCCCTTGTTCTGCTCTTAAAGCATATGAAGGGTAAACTTGAAGTGCCTGGTTAACCTGAGCAATATCAAACCCTAGACATAAATGATTGCATAGCTCAGGTATGAACAACTATGAAATGAAATTCTTATTAGTTTACTATGGCATCCTTTTTTTTTCTGAAATTACCTTTGTGCAGTGCCAAGGCATTTGTGAGGATAAAGAAAACAACCATGAATCTTTTGGGTTACAGTCATATGATTTTTCCTGTGATTCTTTCTTGGTCATTTCAGAGTTTGTTTCCATTTCTGGCCACTGGGGCTGCACAGGGGCATCTGAGAAAGGAGGGGCTACAGGAAAAATGGACTTTGGGAATAGCACAAGGGACAGGGGAGTTGGCAGATCAGCCATATTCTTATTATTTGTACTTCTTTTGGTTGAAATTACTGCTTAATTCCAGTTATATTGTGCCATTTTTGAGAATGAGGCAGAACTGTGAACAAAAGAACAAGCAGTGAATGGCATATATGAAGTGGGGCTTTTTCCTCTCTCCATCCCTCTCCTTTTTCTTCTCCTTTCCCTTTCCCTTCCCCCACCCCATCTTTCATCAGTAGTTTACATGCTTGTATTTTGATCCTTGGGAGACAATGCAATTTCATCCTCACAAAGCAGCAATCTCCAGCCTATCATTCAGCATGAAGTCTGAAATTCTATATGTATGATAGTACAAGCCTGAAATAATGCAATGTGGATGACATGTTTGATTATAAGTGGTACCTATGCTGTTGCCCAAGCCATTCCCTTTGATTTTGAAATGCCTTTGAGCAAGTCCTGTTGCCACCTGGATGAGCTTTCCTTCTCCAGCAGTGCCAGGAGTAGCTCTGTGTGAGGTGGGAGATCTCTGAGCAGCTGCTCTGCCTTTCCCAGAGCAGCAGCTCAGCAGCCCTCCCCGACCATTTGTTGCCTCAGTTTGTGACATTTCTGCCTTTTGTTTTCATGTAGTGTATGTTCAGAGAGCCCCTAATGGGCTGTGGAGGAGAGCTCTGCCAAACCCGGGAAGACTGAAGCTTCTGAAGTATAACTATAGGCGTATGAAGAAATAGAATGTGGCTAGGGCAAGGCTTAGGATAGGAGATAATGCCTGTACACATTGCTGTTTATGTGATGCTACCCAGCATATCTAGGTTGTAGTGGATGCATCCCTACTCTTATGCAAAGCCTTTTGCTACCACAGATGATGCTTTCTGTGTGAGAATTTAAGGCAGAGTGGCAGTGCACCCTCAGTGAAATTTTCCATCCCATCTGAAACATATTGTTAGTGCTGGTAGCACAAAATCACATGCAGCACTGCTCAAGGTTCAACCAGACATAACTTCTCAGATAGCCAACACATATTTTTTCCACTTAAGACAGTATGTGAGCTGCTCTACTGAGATGATGAAGTGGGATTCGTCCACGACATGGTGGGAAATGAGTCTGTGAGCCTGGCTGTGAACAGAATGGTATCCTAATTGCATTCAGTGGTAATACAACTGAATCACACCTTGTTTTTAGTAATTTGTTTAGGTGCATTTGTTTGTTGTTCAGGCAGGAAGCTGGTCAGGTGAGCCAGTGAGCGTATCTGTCCATCTCTTAATTTCTGTTAAACTCTTACTTCGGTTAATATTGTTTATGAGAAGCATTTTCAAAGTTTATAAGAGGTCTTTTTAATCTGCCTATTCATTTCTGTATTTGAGTGTTTACCGTCCTAGTATTGTTTCTGCATCTCTCTTGTTAGATTCCTTGACGAGCCTGGAAGCTAAATCCCTTTACTTTGATCTCTACTTCAGCCTAAATTCTACGTTCAATTCTTGGTCGTTTTCAACTGAAACACGCA
>VWZY01006530.1:355980-406513 GCA_013399075.1 Chloroceryle aenea | reverse complement strand
GAGCAGGCGCCGGAGCGAACCTCCCGCCTGTCTTTGGGGGAAGGTAGCAGCGTGTCCGGTGTGCAAGGCTTCTAACCTGCGGAGATAATTTGTGTGTAAGCATGGATAACTTTCACAGGCAAAACCAACTGAAATATTTCAGCTGTATCTTTGAAAAGCTCGGTGGAAAATGCAGGCGAGCTCAAGGTGCAGCCTTTAGCAGATACTCAGCTCTTGCCTTGTTCTGCCATCTAGTGTTTCGTGCATCAAATTTCAACTTCAGAGAAGTGATTTCGAAGTACATTCTTAGGACAAACCCATTTAAAAATAAAATGGAGAAACGGCATTTCTTAGTGTGAAACAAATGTACCAAAAATGAGAAAGGACTGAATACAAATGGCATTTTTACATCCTGAGTAGAGCTGCAGAGAGTACATTAGCTGGTTGTTGTTGAGGCTAAGGTTTTTCCCTGGTAGAGCTGTAAACATTTTTATTACAGCCCCATGATTTTGGACTCTCCTTTGTTTAGTTAAGAGCAAATTTATTTTACTAGTGAATCCAGATGTTCTTTACAGTGTATCTGTGAGCATAAATACTCACTAAGCACTTTGCATAATTGGCTCTCAGATTCGGTGGGTTTTGTTTGGGTTTGTTTTCAGTCTGTTTACTTTTGATTATTTCACACTTGTATTTGTTTCCTGTTTGAATTCTGAGTAATTACTTGATTATATAGGCTTTTTAAACTAGAAAATACTTGGGTTTATTTCAGATCTTACAAGACGGTGTCTTCCTTACAAGATTACTTCTGCCTTGGGATAGTGGCGAAATTTATCTAATTGGAAGTTATAGTATGGCACAGTCTTTTGTGTTGATTTATCCCCTCTTAAACTCTAGAATAAAAAAAAATCAGCTAAATAAGATTTATTATTATCATCCTTAATTTACAGCTAATTTCATCTTCAGGTTAGTAAAGTTTCTGTTTAGGAGAGTGATTTTTAACAGCTTCTTCAAATCTTACTCAGCGACTGTTCCGACAGTAAGTTCAACTTAATTGAGTTGTTGTTTTTCTGTGTTGGGGTTTATTCAGTTGGGTTTTTTTGGTGTGTGTTTGTTTGTTTACAAATTTGTGTTATATTATAACCAGTAGTGGTATGACTGAGGGGAAAAAAAAGCACCCACCCCACACCCTAAGAAAAACCCCAACCAAACCCCAAAAAATCAACCAACCAAAAAATGCACACACAAATAAAAAAAATCAACCCCCCAAAAAAATCCAAAGAAACAAACATTTTCAGATATCTAAAGTTTAACAGTGAGCTCTTGAAGAGCAAGTCTGTAGCATCTTGGTATTTGTCTGAGGCAAGGGAGAAGATGAGAAGTGGAAGGGTGCCTTCACTTTTACAGTAGTAATATATTTGGCTGTGGCAACGTGAAGGAAAGTTATTTGCCATATTGGGAGAAAGAATGCACTTCAACTGGGAGACTGAACTATGGTGTGCCATTCTAGTTCTTGAACGGAAGACCATTTACAGACTGCAAGTAAATCACATGCACGAAATCATGGTGGAACATTAGGTGACAAGAATGGAAGTAGCGGGAATAGACCAGTGTTATCCCAGCTATGTTAAGAGGTGGGGAAAATGATGGGAGAATAAAGAGGTTTAAAATAGATACAGAGGATAGTTCCAGGGAAAAGATATAAATATAAAGCTATTAAAAGAAAATAGATAATTTAGAACATTCTATGCTTCAGAAGAAACAGATTTGTAAACAATGAAATCCATTTCATACTCTTTCACTTGGGTGAAATTGCACTAATTTACAATTGCTGGAAGACCTTTTCTTTAGCCTTAGATAGGCTTATTTACTATTTTGAAATCTGAAATTATCTCTTCATATGTATCAATCTTACAAAAATTTACTGATGAAGTGGGAATGCATAAAATAATTCCATAAAATGCCTAAAGACTGCACTGTTTGATATGTACGATGGATTCTCCATGGTGCCCCCAATCTTCCTTATCCAATTTTAATACTATCTCTGATCAGTCCCTGGGCATTGTCCTCCAAAAGCATAATCTCATAAAAAAACCTGACAGGTGATAGAGAAAGCATTATTATTACTATAGATTACTCTGACAAATGTATGTTATGTTTTTCCAGTTCTTCTATTTAGCACTGCCCGCATTTTCATGGTTTATCAAAATTTTTAGGTTCTGTTTTTACTTTGTTGTTGTTTCAAAATATTTAACAAAAGCTTGATATTCTGTTTAATACTTATCAGTCATTGCTGTATTCTGCTCTAATATGAGACTGTTCAGTGTCCTTTGAGATAAACTATTATGTTAATCTAATATTTTTTTCAGTGATACTGTTTAACTGTGGGTCTGAATTCATCAAGTTATTGGAGTGCTGAATGAATTTTTTAATAAATTCTCAATTTCATTGATTGGCCATTATGACTCAAGGAGCATCTTGTGATAAGAATTACAGCATTGATTTCATTTCTTCATTGCTTATGCAAGACAGTAGTAATTTGATCTTTCACACATTATCTCTGTCCAAGCATACCACAAGTTGCCATTTTTCCTGTCCTTCAGTATGCATGGACTGCTTGTCCTCAAAGACTTTCTTCGGCTATAACCCAAACAGTTTTAGAGCATACTGCAGCTTTGCAGTACTTTGAACTGTGTTCTACAGACTTTGTGTTGCTACTTTCTGGAAAATAAAATCTTATCTGCTGCTATTTATAGATTTACATAAGAAACAAAAAAATACTGCTTTATTTTGTTTTCATTATGTTTGTAGAATAGGATTTGTACATCTAATTTTACTCTATCATACAAAATTTATTTATGATAAAAAACATTGCATGTTCAACATTTTTTATGTTTATTTTGTGGTATGAAGGCAGTTATGACCAAAAGAGAAAATCTACTATGGAAAAATCAAGGACAGAATGCTCATTTTTGGTGTGTTTACCAGAAAATTGCCTACTGCTAGAGCAGAAGTTCCTTATCCTGTAAGACAGGTCTTTGTGAATGTATTCTTGCAGCCATTAAAGTAAATTGATTTTACTGGGGTTTGAGCATGCAAAAATATCTCAGTCTGACTCTGCTTCAGCCTAAATTGTACTCCTTACCCAGTCTTGTCTTTATTCCTTTCACAATAACTCCTTAACATCCAGTCATACATGTATTCTTCACGGAAAACCAGGATTATTTGTTTTTAAGTAAAAATCAACATACCTATTTAGAACTGTCAAGTATTTATACATTATTTATGCTGTACCAAAAACTCTGAGGGCTAGGTATGTTCAACTATGTATTGAGATGGCAAAACAAGCTCTTATTTTTCTAGTTGGCTGCTGACATTTTTTACATCTCATGTGGAAATTTGCATCTCAAAAAGAAGAGATGATGTGTTTGCTATGCTCAAATCTTTTGTGGTTTCATTTTTCCATACCCTATTGCTTTGTCATTTTGAATCAACATTTTTAATCTATGTATCTTGATAATTGTCCCCATTCAAGAAAAAAAATAAAAAATTATAGCATAATTACCACTAAAGGAGAAGAAGAAAATGACAGTACAAAAAATAATTTTCAATTTCCATCTTACAATAGGCTTAAAGATGTTTTGATAACCATTTTAATAGTACTAACATAATAGAATTCTGTGCTCTTGTCCAGCAAATGGGACCATTTTCACTTAAAGCAGAATATGAAAAGGATCCTGTTATCAGTTTCTCTTAGCTGATTCCCTCAAAATTAACAATTTATTTACTGCTGTGAACTGCTGGAGTTACCTCTTAGCTCTAGTAACATACATACATATTGTTTCTTAAATGTTTGCACCTCAAATTCTGCTGATAATCCTGTAAGGAGAGAAGAGCATCAGCATAAATCAGAGGTTGTACTTGCTTATTCAGCTCGGGAATAAACATGAAAGGGCTGGATGAAGAGTGCTGCCCAAGGAAAGGCAGAGGACAAAAACACCACTAAAGGGTGTGATGGGAAGGAAAAAATGAGAAGGAAAAGAAAGGAAGATTTTTAATTTTTTCTTTTCTGTTTCTTGTATAGAAACGACTCTTTAAAAAGGTAAAAGATAGGGCATCAGAAAAGACTGAAGGAGTTTTTATCAGTACCATGCCCTGTTCTAGTCAGCAGTGATTAAAAAGCCTTATTTTCCCCCAGCATGTTAGTATTAAAAGACCGTAAATTCAAAATATAAATTATTTTGTTGATTTTCAATCCTTACAATCATTTCATCACTATATTCCAAATGTAACTGAGGTGTACAATGTTACTTTACCTACTGCATGTACGTATATGTATATACTAAAACCCACTGGGCTGTAGCTATGAAGGAGTTCCTGCTGACAGCTTAGAGGTGCCTCTGTGGCTGCTCCAAGCCACTTAAATATGTTAGTAATTCAAGTTAGAGTTACAAAACTGTATACTGTAAATAAACATAGCTCTGACTGAATTGTTTGGGTATTAAAAAAAATATTAAAATCGGTTTACCATCTTGGGATTCTATTTTGCATTCTTACATATATCAACAAAGTCCAATAAGATTGATTTTATTTCCGGAATGAAACAAATACATTTATAGAACTGACTGCAAGGTGTCAGCAAGGCAGCTACTTAGTATTCAACCTCCATCACTCTAAACAGATGAAGTTTTGTAATTTATAACATTAGTATTACTGGCATCTTTTTCAATTGTCAGAAACGTTTGTAATGTTAATTAAGAAAAAAAAAATGTTTTGACAAAATAAACCGCTTACAAAAAAAATTTCCACCTAAAGGGATGTTCTTTCTTTTAAAAGCATGATATCTGCTAAATAATAAAAAACTTGGAATTTATTTTTATAGAAATGCTATTGCCTTCTTCAAGAAGTGCATGGTGACAAAATATGCTACTCTTTACAAAACAGGGTTCTCCTGTTGTTAACAGCTTTTTTTCTGAAATATTAGAACTACAGATGGATGGATCGGTCAGTAACAAAAAATGTATCTATGCTTCATTAAATATCATAGTTTGCTTGATGATACTACTTTTGATATTATTTGTTCTCTTCTGCTGTCAACAAGCATTTCACAGCTCAGCAGATGAAAATGTGATTTTGATGTTCAACCCTAACTATGATGCTAGACATTACATAGTCTATGTGAAGGTCAGGTTACCATTGACTGACAGTATCACTTGGATATACAACATACAGAATATTTCTTTCTTCTGCTTAGGGGCTTCATGCTCCTCTCAGCTGGCTGTTATTGCCTAAAATACTAGTTTTCTTATTACGGAATTGAGATGCAATGTATTTCAAGATGCTTCTTTTGGAATCCTTGGGCTTTGGTCAAATACAATAAAAATAAGAATGTTTTGTAAACTTGTGTCTGCTCACAGGGTTTTTGTGGGTGGGTCCTTGCATGCAGTATTGGCTCCTTTTACCTTGGTGGCTCTGACTGGGAGGCAACTCCGGACAGTTCCCCGAAAGCTGTTCCCCCCTTCCCAGCAGTGCACAGGCAACTTCCAGCTATGCTACCTGCAGAGTGCTACCTTACTTTTTAAAGACTAAGTTGTCTAAGTGATTAAAGCAACTCTTAAAGAACAGTATTAATTTAAGACATTTAGGGATTTGGCTCACCCTTTAATAGCCATCAATCTAAACCCAAAGGATAGAGATCTTAAAATAGACACATGATGCTAGATACATTTATTTTGAAAATAATGACTAAGAAAGTTAAACAGGAATTGGGGAGGTTGCCAAATCCAATTGTGAAGAACACTGTGGAGAAAAGGGAAGATTATTAAAAGGAAGGGAAGGAGGCAGAGTAAAAGCCATAAATTTTTCATCATGAGGGATCATCCTAGCAGAGCTGATTCAGGGTTTCTCAACAATGTAGGCAAAAATAAATCTTGCTCTCCCAGCTGCTGTGGAGTAGCACTTTGACAGAATGCTGGCTGAGGAGCAAAGAGAATTTTTTTGGCTTTATCCTGGCAGTGCCAATAGCCATTAGCTAGGCAAAAGGCATAAGGGTAGCACCTCTGCCTCTGAGTGGATAATTGAAAATGAGAGATACATCCTGCCAGCAGTGTCTTCTACAACCACTGGCACTAACCTCTCCGTTTGACTAGCACCTCGACTAGTTTTCCGGTACTGTGGCATAAGCTAACAACTCATCAGACTCATAGAATCATAGAGCAGAAATAGGATGAAATACTTTAGTATGTTGCAGTAATGCTGCCATCATATATATACGCATGGTGTTAAGAATATTAAAATGGCCTTCATTATAACAAAATACATTAGATATTGCTCTGCCAAGATGTTACTGCAAAGAAGAGCTTTGTGTTAACAGATTTAACAAACAGAACAAGAGATCTGAAAATTTTGCATTGATTTTAGTTGTAAAGTTGCTATACATGCACATTTACTACGAAGTCAGCAGAAGACTGAAGTACCACATAAATCTTTTACTAGCTGGAAAGCACAAAGAACGTCAGTAGGGTTAATGTGGCCTATTGCTTCTTCTTACTTCCAGTGAAGTATGTTAAATACTGTGAGTTATGGATACCAAAAATAAAAATAAATCCACGAGAGTAGACTGGATGTTTTGAACATTAAATGTTGGCTTGTAGTATCTTTGTATACAATAACACTGTATAATGGGGAGCTAGATTAAAAAAATACTTTGGGGACCAGTTCTATATTTAATACATTGTTTTTAAAGTGCAATAGCTCTTGAAGGTAAAATGTTTTAAAGCATATTGATTTCTTGAGGGGGGAAAAAAAAAGGAAAAGCTATTTTAGAGGCTTTTTGAGACATCCAACCTTTGGAAGGTCTATTGAACAAGGAGCTTTTTTCACTCACCTTTGTAAAGGACTACAGCTTGCTAATCTGAATTTATCAGGATATGAAACATTGATCATGACCCATGAAATGTTTTATCCATCTGAAAGTACTTTGTGTACAGAGAATGGCTTTTATTTGTTCCTCAGAGGGTCTGTTTGCAGACTTTCTTAATAGTCCTTGGGCTGCTAATCGTGTTAGTAAAAGGGACTTGCAAGTAACAACTTGTGTTTCTGTGTTACTCGGTGACAACAGATAAAAACCAGAAAGCACTTCTGCTTGCTATGTTTGGAAACCTGATTTTCAGAATATATAAGATGCTATGGAAGTGTTATAAGAACATATCAGGTAATGTTTTTATACATTTGATACAGTCATCAGTTCATTGCTTAATCAATTCCTAATATAGTGAAAATTTCACAGGCCCCACTAGAGTTACTTCTGCACTAAGCTGCAGTGATGTAATTCAGATCTAGTGTGACTGTCATCTTAATTATTTATTGCAACAGACTTAATCCTGACCATTTACCAGCCAAACATGAATTTAGAATCACATCTTTTTTTTTTTTTTCTTTTCATTCAAGTATAGACAAGTTTTCTAAGGTTTATCCTTTTCTTCTCATATAACTCTTGAATTTATAAAGCTTATGTGTGCATTACTCTAATTCTCCTCTGCAGAAGTAACCTGTATAGAGGGTGGTCCATCCAGGAATCTCTAATTGCACTAAAATTATACAAACTTTGACTGAGCAAGCCATCAGGCTGGCAAGGACCCAGACTTCTAACACTGATTTGCCTGGATCTGGTTTGCAGAGAATCCATAATTTACTGTAGAAAACTGCAGAGATTTCACTTAATTTTCTGTGTATGTATGTGCATCTGTGTATGAAGGACTAGTTTTCTTTTTTTTTTCTTTTTTTTTTCACATTTCTCTAGGGTTCTTTTGGGTTGAAATGTATTTGCACTGATGCTTTTCTTCTCTGCATGAATCATTTGTCAGAATCAATAGAAATACCAAGTACCTTGACTACTCCTTTATGACTCTGGTAAATGGTAACTTTCCAAGGTGATCTACCAGATAGTTAAGATGAAGATGTAAATGGATGTCAGAAATCAGAAGAAAATTTGTTTTGTGATTTGAAATGAGAGCAATTGCCACCTGGATATTACTAGAGGTACTGGTGCTGTATTTATGTCTACTTTGGAGCAAGAATATAAAGGCAGTCACCATAATATGTTTTCATTTATCCTCAGTTTGGATGTTTTGATGATAGCTTTGTGGTTTGGAGATCAGTCCTGCTACATGATGCACCTTCATGAGTAAAGACACAGGAGATTGCTGAAAGGGCAGGGGCTATGTGAGTACCACTGTTCTTTGTGAGCATGTGAGCCTAATACTTTGTGATATATGTAGGCGGTTTGGGGTTTAAAGTCTGGGCATTATTGACCTCAAACCACTAAAACCTCAATTCACCTAGGTCATCTAACTGTAGCATTGCTTCACATCTCAATCAAGTCAAACTAAATTGACACAGTTCACAAAAGCAATGGTTGTGTTCTCCCCACTGCTTTCTGACAGACATCCCTTCTGCTTCCCTTGAGCCAGCATTAATGTTTGTGAAAATACATGGTCAGTCAGCTCAAAAAATTGATCAGACTAGCCCTGATAAACAAACCCTTAAAAAAAAAAAACAAAACAGAACAAAACACCATTGCTTTTCAGTCAGATTAGCTTATCTAATATTGGCATAAGCCTTATGAAGCAATTTTGTTTCTATATTAATAATTGAGATTATATTTTGTTATACTTTTGCTGACAGAAGAGTCAGAATGCATGAAAAATTGCAGATGCTATTTGCCTTTAACACACTTCAGTGAAGCAGGAGTAATTCAAGTGATTTAAGTCCAGTAAACATGTATGAGTTTATGTTAGAAAGCATATAGATGTGTATACAAACACGTACAAGCATACACATTTTATAAAAACACAGACCAAATTTAAGGGAAGATTCAGGTATGTTTCCGAGGTAAATGATCAAGAAATACAAGACTCTTCTTAGAAAATTTGACTAGAAGAAACATGAAGTAATCATCTGTGGAAGGTGGCACGTTTTTTAGGGCTTTACCTATGAATATAGCCTGAGCTTATAGGATGCTCATTAATATTGTTTTCCTAGAGTAAGCAGAAGCCATAGCCAAAAACTGCAGATGGGAGAAAAGACGGAGTTGCTAGAAACAAAATGAAGCTTGAGGACTTCCATTCATCCAAATATTTATCAATGACATTGTGGCCCCAAGTCCACTCAGAGTCTCCATAAAGAATCCCATATATTGAAAGATTTCAAACATCCTGTAAATTTACTTCTTTTTGTGAGACAATTCAGGGATTCCAACAAGTTAAGCTTTGAAGCCCCTTGCCTCCTGGATTGATTTCATCCAAGCAAATCGGATAAAATGTTTAGTTTGTGCCAGCGCTAGGAAAGGGGTCAGGGGATGGGGTGAGCTGAAATGTGTTAGCTAATCACAACCTCCCTTCAGACCCTTTTTCTAAACTAAATAAAACCTCAGTTGGTGAAGAATAAAGCAATCACACCAAATCCATCAGATACTGCAGATGAAGCAGTGACACCTACCTGTCAGCAGTATCAGAGGCTGCTGATAACATTAACATGGACACCTGACCTTTGTCCACAGTTGATGGAAGTCTTTGATCAAGGGTACAAGTGTTGTACTAAACTGATTCATGTCTGAAATCAAACTGAAATGGTAAAAGAACACCCAACAAACAGCCAAACCAAACATGCAGAGGTATCTGAAATTGTCCTAAAGATTATTCCATGTAAATATGTTAAATATAACTTACCTTCTGTTAGGAGACATTCTAAAGGAATTCAAATGGTATGAGCAAATTTTTGCAGGGAAATTCAGGTATAGTTCAATTTTTATCTTTCTTAAAATAATCGTGATAGTGTGTTAAGCTGCCTTTGAAGTTCTTGATTCTTCTCTTTAGCTCCATTAAAATCTATTCTCTAGTTCTATAATGTTTGATTAAATGTTTAATTCAGGCTTCCTGATTTTTTTCCTTGACTCATAAGGAAAATATTTATCTCTTAAATATGCATTAGAAATTATTAAATTGTTCTTTGCGAGTTACTATTTTAATTACTCTACATTTATAGAATGTGAGTGATTTGATAGTGAAATATGAAGCATCCAAGGGTTTCTATTTATGTTGTATCTGAGACAGGTACTAGCAGTTATAGGTGAGGTAAGCCTGGATTTAAAAAATAAATAAATAAATTCTACAATACCATTTTGCATGGTTAGCACAAATGTAAGCTTCGACAAGCATCTAAACTTTTTTTTTTTTCATATGAAAAAGTGGAAATTTACTAAAATTATAATGCTCTACAATTTGCAGTGCATGAGCCTGATTTACTAATTCCCTTGGTTTGCTTATCAAATGAAGGCACTTCCAAAATATTCTCACTATTCATCATGATAAACTACTCACATTATCAATTTAATAAATCATTACATTCCAGGCATTAAAATATCACCACAAAATCATAAATGTGAAGTAACTTGTACCTTATCACAGATTCCACAAGAGGGCAACATGCACCATGCATTTGACTTCAAAGGTGGTGTTAAAATCTTCATTATTCAACGGACTTGATGAAGTTCTGTATTAATTTGTATTGTTATACAATTGTGTTGTATTGCACAGGATTGGTTTCTGTTAATACCTTTCAATATTTTATATGGTACTGAACAGGGATGTTGTTATGTGTACTATAATTAAGTACAATTAAGGCTTAATATGTATTTCATTTATCACTTGGATTGTCTTAAAACAAGCGTTTGTATACTGGAATGCCTTCATGGCTAAGGGCAGCATACAGTGTCTGTTAGGAGGTCATGCATCAGCAAAGGATATGCTAATGATTGTGCTGGGGTAGGTTGATGGTTAATTTTGGGTGTTTACTTGAAGAAAAAGGAGAATGAGCACCATGTTACGCAACTGAAGTATATAATCTTTGCAGAGTATGTAAAAAATCCCCCAAACAACTGTAAAGCTGGAAGTGCAGTTTTGATCTGAATAGTCCTCTTGCATTCACTCACTAGGGCAAGAGCCTGCATTTTATATGCACAGTGGATAGGACTTTTTCTTGTGAGTAATCACAGTGAAATCAATTATACTCTTAATAGAATAAGGGTGGTCCAACCTGGTCCAAAGCAATCAAATCAGTCCTGCAAGACACTGACATCTGATCAATGGCATTGGCATAAAACTCGCCATCTCATCAGTTTCTCGAGACACAAAGCTCATGTCTAAGGGCTGAGCACTTTTATTTCTCTCCTTCCAAAGAATGACAAAGTTAAACTCCATAATATTTAGTCTGAACAGTTTCATATAGTCTAACTTTTACTTTAGAGGAATTGATACATTGATATTTCAGTGTCAAAATGGGCAGTGTTGTCATAAAAACTGAACAATAGTATTCTCAAACTCAGGAAAATAATATATCTGAAATACTTATTTTTTCACACACTTGTCTCTTCAGCCTGACTATATGATGAACAATTTTTTGTAACTTATAGAATGTCTGACACTTGTATCAGAATAGAGATAGCCATCATTGCCTTCACAGAGCACTCAGACTGACTTCTTCATAGTAGTCTCGCTGAAATGGGCAAAACTTTGCTGGAAAAAATAGCGCCACCTGTACAAAGTCTCCAGAAACATCAAACAAAGAATGCTGCCTTTTTGCATTTTATTTTGCTTTGTGTAATGCTTAATGGAACAAAAATAATAAACTATATGCCATTTACTGTGCTAGGAAGTCACTGCTTTAGGTCAACCTTGTGATAAACCAGCAAATGTATGTGGAGAGTGAATACGCTCACTTAGAAAACGGGAGACACAATGCATACCTAAGCCTGTATATATATTTAAACTACAGTCACAGCAGCTACTTATGTGTGAATTAGCTTTTAGTGAGCTCTATGCTATCACAACTGACTGACTATTGAAACCCAAGCCAGATAAAGATTGGCTGCTTTATCTCTCAGCTACACAGCCCTGACTACAATGTAGACATGATTAACTCTAGCTTACCGATTTTACTGTATTTACCTTTGTTGTCTAAGAATCTTGAGGGGTTTTTGTTTATTTTATATTTAACTGTTATTTTTCCTTTGCTTTCTCCTGAAGTAGTGCAAATTGGAGGCATTAGGGCTTGTTTCAAGTAGCTAATATCTGCTTTTGCAATCTGCTGGCCCACTCAGCAATTGCATGAATGTTCAAACTGCATTTCCAGAAAAAAAGTGGGAGTTCTTCTGTCCTTAGGTCTTTCAGATGCACCTCACATGAATAGAAGACTCCTCTGCTCACATGTTCTTTCTCATGTGGACTAGTTCTTGATGCTATTTCTTCTCCCATCACTGCACATCAACAGTTCCTTTAACAAAACAAAACTAAATATATAGTTTGTCTATAATTTTACTAAGAATCATAATATGGTGACTATAAGTCTGAGTAGTCCTCTGGATCCAGCTCCCTTTCTTTGGCATCATAGCCATTTTTGGCTTTTGTTTCTGTGACAATTACTCTTTGCTCAGTGATGGATTAAGTCAAAATGAGCTTCATTTGTGTTTTCTCATGAAGATGTTCTTCCAGATTCAAAAGTTGTCCTGTGTTTCTAATGAAATCAAGATAGCTTTGTATCCAAGCTCTTACCACTGATACACTTGACTTGCTGTAAAAATTTCTAACACCACATTTGAAGCTGGATGATATGGAAAAACTTTATTAGCTTTGTTTTATTCTTACTTAGGAGGTTTTGAAGCCAGAACTAGTAAAATTTGAACTACTGATAAAGTGTTTCTTGTAGGCCCTGTAAGATGAAGTTTTTATCTCATTTTTCCACACATTGTTCTTTTTATTCCAATTGCCATCTTTAATAAGTATGCACTGAAATTAGAAACCCTCTCCCTTTGTTTGGCTTTGCAAAAGCTACATGCCTACACGTGGATTTAGGAACAGAATGTGAGGGAAAATATTTTCTGATATCACTGATCCCACTGTTTATTCTTCATTGTCAGGCTATAGTCCATGGGGAAATATCTTGTAATAAGTACCTGGATGTATTTCGTAGTCTTTATTTCATACAGGGGTGAGGATGAAGCATTGCTCCTGTGTCCTGCAGTATGCATGCAGCTCTCAGTGAATCACTCTAACCCCTTCAAGGTTATGAATAGCCTGCAATATATATTGCTGCACTAGAAAGGATACGATCCTTATATTTTTCTTATCTGGGAAACCTTTCTTGATGTCAGGTCTAGGGGGTCCCAAGAGTAATACAATCTCCTCTGGAAATTTCAAAGAACATGATGATTATCTGCAACTGACTGAGGACATCTGTGCTGGCATACTGACACCCTACCTAATTGATTATCCCAGATTTGCACAGCTACATTCAAAACTAGGGCCCCAGCTGAACAGATGCCATGGCTAACACCCCCTTACATTTAATCCAAAAGTCCCACAAGTGGTTTGTTGTCTGTCAAAGTGGGCAATATGTACTTATACTGATTGTCTTTTATCAGGTTTTTCTTTCTGTAGTTGGGGAAACCCTTACATGAGTTCAGCCAGCAACTGGAGTCATAACAAATTGGTTATTAATACCTGTGGCAACACTGTCCTTACCCTTGGCTATGAGGTAGCAATATTAAAATGTGATCGTCTTATAACTCAGAAAGTTCTGAGGTTTCTGAGGGCAGTGCCTGGAAAGGTCCCTTGGCTCTTCCCCTAGGGACTTTGTTTCTTCAGTTTTCTGAAAGAACAAAACGTTTGGTAAAAACTAATACTGCATGATCTTATCTGTGTTTTTCAGTGGGATGTTCACTTTGTCCTTGACTGACACAGGAGTAATTCTCCCTTCTAGCCTGTGCAGCTGACCACATGCTCTGATTTTATATAAAGCAAATTCTCATAGCGTCTAGTCTGTCTAGTTTCCCTCTATTGCTGACAGATGTTTATCATCATTTCTGCCAGTAGTGAAAATGCTATCAGTCCTTAGTATAACATATGGGATACTTTTTTAACGTATTTTCCACAGCAATCTATCTAGCAGATGAAAATTAAGTGTGAGCATGTATTACAGTACACTTAAAGTTTGCGTACATAAGTGGGAAGTCCATTGTAATAAACTTTCTATCTCTAATTTCAGTAGCAGGTCACACTTCTATGGAAAGGAGCAGCACTTAATCAGTTGTAAGCTTATAATTCCTGCAGGTACAGATCATGTAGCTATGAACATTACAGAAAATATCTGTTAAAAGTGAATGAAAAACATGAAGTGAAAATTTGAAGTATTCTTCCCCAACTTCTGTAACTCACCTTCAATTTTGGTGACTAAACAAAGAACTGATCTACTTTGGCTTGGCTAAGTGTCAGTTCTTCATATTAATCTTGGCCGTAGCAACTTTCAATGTACTTTCTCTGAAACTGATTTGGTGGACATCCACAGCACAGCAGGAGTTTTTTCTTTATACTTCACTGTAAGCTAAATTGAGTGTTACAGCTGATCCTTGCTTAATGTATTCTGACTTTCTGTCCTGATTATCAGAACTAGGATGTCTTTCAGGTGATACAAAGCCTACCATCTCAGTGGAAACTGAAGTGAGGTTTTGTGGATTATTTCTGTATTTGCAATCAGGTCATTGCAGTGTAGGTATGTTTGTTCATTGATCACAGCTGCTGAGCTCTCTGTACCTGTTCTCATCTGTAGATTGGCTGTATTGTTACTTGCTAAAATCCATCCAGCTGTTTCCATTTTAGTAATGGGTAAGAGATAAAGTGGAAAAAAGTTTCAGTTTCTTTCCATCAGTGCAAAATGTGCTGCAAGAAGAGGTCTGCCCACTTCTGTTGTTTGATAGGTAATAACCTTAGTTTGATCTTCTCTGAAATTAGACATTAGCATACAGAAATGTCTGCAATAACAGAGAAACAGAAGCCTTTTACAACTAGCTTAACATTTCACTGTAATAGTAAATATCTGTTCCATATGATTTTTTATTTGCTTTGCAGAAGATTCAGTTAGAGTTTGTCAGGTATGATCTTGGTTTTTCTCCATACTAATACTTCAAGTTCATTTTTCTTGCAGCATATTTTCTCAAACACTTCCTATGCTAAGCAATGCTCAGTTAATGGTTTAATTCCACACATTGATTTCATTTTAGGCCTTCTCGATGATTAGGAATTGTTTTATGTTCAACAATTACATTTGACATTGGTGTGTGCTGATATAAAGGAGTTTGGAGGAACAAGAATGGAAGTAGCCTTCCAAAGATGGCCACCTGGGAACTTGTGACCTTCTTCACTTGCATTGTAAGAGAATGGGAAGGAAACTACCACTTATAAATCAGAAAATAAGAAGTTAGAGCATGACTTCGTGCTAACTTACTTTGAAAAATACAGTGAATACTCTCCTGACCATTTTTATTGTACTGCTTCTGCTTCAAAATGTCATCCAACCATTCTCTTTCACAACTACAATGTTGTTGTTTGGTGTGGGTTTTTGTTTGTTTGTTTGTTTTTGGTTGGTGTTTTTGTTTTTGTTTTTTTTTTTTTTTTTTTTTGGTTGGTTTGTTTTTTTTTTCCCCCAGAAAAAAAAACAAGGATTTTTCTATGCTTACAGAATTATCTAGTTGCTGCTTTTCATATTACAATAACTTTTGTTCAGATTCAAGATTTTGAATGCAGTCCTCCTCTATCTGAAGCCTTTACTTGTTGAAAATGCTGTGGAAACACAGTTTGATATCAGCTAATGCCCCTATTCCAAAGCACATTGGAGCTATCAGGTGTTCTTGTGATTTGTTCTGGAAGAGGCCAACAGATAAGGCAGATAATTTTATTTTAAGTTCTTAATGCATGTAAATGTTTACAGAATTGGCTAAGGACAGAGGAATTCCCAATAAATTGTAGGTTTTCCTCCATTTAATCTCTGCATACCTCAAGTCCATGTCATGCATGGAGAAGAAATACACTTCTCACGTGTGTCATAAATACATTGAAGAAGTGATATTTTGCTTAGATACTATAGCAAGGGGAGCCATGAAAGTTGGGAAAATAGGTAATAATTCTAAGGAGAATTTTAGAGGAAAAGCTAAAGGAATCACCTCAGGAATATTCTCAATCTGCGTTGTTCTGCTCTTATGGTGCACCTCAGGAGTAGATGTTGCTTACCACACCTGGGTGCTCAGTGCAGCCTAGGACAGAAAGGGCTGCCAGAGGATTCTCATAAGTAGGTATTGTCCCCAAAGATGGTAAGAAAAAACGCAAGCACAGATGCAAAATACACTATATGTGAGGATGAAAAAGATGGGTTTATTTGGTCAAGGCATGTAGATGATTGAAAAGGGACAAAAGGAAGTAGGCTATTTCATCAATTTACTTTAGCTGCCCCATGGAAAGGTTAGGAGACAGTGATCATTCTTCAGTTTCCCAAAGGAATTCAGCTCAGTGTAAGAGGGATAAAATGGTGTATAATAACATTTTAAATAGTAAAAGATATACCAGTATCACTTTTTATTTTACCTTTTGTCTGAATTGCTGTTACTCAGAAAGAGAACAATCACAACATTCTTACTGTTAACAGTATGAATTGTTACATACCTTTGCTGCCTGTTTTGAGGAAGGTGAAATAGTTCACCGAGTCTCTTGTCAGTTTTGACTCACTGTTAAGTAACCACAATTTCCCTAACACAGTTGGTCTATAAAACCTGAAGTATCCTGCAAATGTTGGTCTTCAACTACAGTGTGAAAGAAAGGCACTTTAGTTGCAGTCAAAATATGTGAGTATTTTAGGGCAGGCTGCCTTCCCTCACTTACTGGACAGGGAACTGGAAGAGCCTTCAGAAAGGAGAGATGCTTTGTAAAGGAGGAGCATGCTACAGAATTTGTCATTCATGTTATGAAGAAGTTCTTCATCTGATGACAAAGCTGGACAATGTTTCCTTTGATATAAAATAGAGATATCATCTGTCAATATTGCTTTTAAATTATCAGATACAGTGCTTGACTGTATATATAAATAAGCATACATATTTGACTGAATTTCCCTTGAATAATGTACCAACATCTAACTAAATGGATAATCTGGATAAAATGAAATGTTTTAATAAATAAAAAAAAAATAATATTCACAGGATGAAAGATTTAAAGCCATTTTTTTTCAGCTATAAGTATTAAAATGAGTTCCAAAGTAAACAGTTTTAATTAACGATTGCTAACTGATAATGTCTTGAGCTTTCCTCAAAACCAGTGGTCAGTGAAAAAGCCACTTCATCAATATTGGACAAAAAATTATTCCAGAGTGTACTGTAAATTGCATTAAGATGTCAGAAAGAATTCACCCAAGCAGCAAAGGTTGCTGCATCCTTGACTGTAATCAGTAGGAAGGAAGCAGTAGCTAAGATTATATTTGAATTTAGTCAGCATGCAGCAGGAAAAATCCCATTAGTCATGCATTGATTTGAAATATTTAAGTACAGCCTGTGTTAGTTTTGTTGAGAAGTAATCCTGATTTGAATATTAAGCTTCTGAAGGCTAGCTTAATTTAAGGAATATAAACCTTGAGATTGTATAAGGTACATACCACAGAGAACATGCTCTGTAGTTGAGATACAATTTAGCAGTTTAAAAAGCTAGAGAATTTTGAAGTTCTGGATGCCATAGAAATGCTGGAGTACTGCAACACTTTCTTGCATAATCTGTTTGTACATATTTAAAAATTAAGAGTCCCTATACCATTAGCCTAATTCAGGCCTTCAGCAGCAGGATGAAGACAAGTCAGCGTATCAGCAATGACAGCTTCTGGTCATGGATCCAGCTTAATTTGTAACATACCCAGGGGAGCAATGATGTAACTGATGTGTATCTGCTGAATGCCACAGCTTGAGAGTACCTGCTCCAGGCAGTACAGCACTGCTCTGAGAGGCAGGTTTGCTCATTTCTATTCTAGTAAGCAAAGTTAGTTTTTCCCTTCATATATCTGTTCCTTTTGTTCATCTTGCTTAACTGTGTATGTGCCATCTTGGCTAAGATGGCTACATGTTTCTGTAGTATAATCAAAGAATGACAGAATGGTTCAGGTTGGCAGGCACTTCTGGAGATCACCTCATCCAACACCCCTGCTTAAGCAGGACCACCTGGTTGAGGTTAGCAGGCACCTCTAGAGGTCACCTCATTCAACACCGCTGCTTAAGCAGGACCACCTAAAGCAGACTGCCTCCAGGACAGTAAGTCTGTACTTACCATGTCCAGACAGCTTTTGAATATTTCCAAGGACGGAGATTCCAAATCCTCTCTGGGCAACCTGTGCCAGGGCTCAGTCACCCTGACAGTAAGGCAGTGTTTCCTGATGTTCAGACGGCACCTCCTGTGTTTCAGTTTGTGCCCTTTGCCTCTCATCCTGTCACTGGGCACCACTGAAAAGACCCTGTCTCTTTCCTTTTTGTACCCTTCCTTTAGATACTTACATACATTGACAAGATCCTCCCCAAGCCTTCTCTTCTCTAGGCTGAAAAGCTCCAACTCTCTCAGCCTTTCCTCATAGGAGAGATGCCACAGTCCCTTAATCATTTTAGTGACCCTTTGCTGGACTCTCTCCAGTAGTTCCATCTCTCTCTGTTGTATTATGGAGCCTAGCACTAGACCCAGTATTCCAGATGTGGCCTCACCAGTGCTGAGCAGAGGGGGAGGATCACCTTCCTCAGCCTGTTGTCAATACTCTGCCTATGCAGTCCAGGATGCTACAGGTCTTCCTTGTGGCCAAGGCACATCGTTGGCTCCTGGTTCCACCAGGACCACCGGGTCCTTTTCTGCAAAGATGAAATTCAAAATTTCAACATTCTGTAATATGAAAAGAATCTACTTTTTTTGAGTCACATGAAAAAAATTCATGCCACCTGTTATTTTTCTGGAAATGTTGTCACTACCATCAGAGTGGAAAAAAGTTTTTCTTGGAAATCACCTTTAGTGATACACAAGTTGTCCTTGTAATGCAGTAGAACTTAATACATACAAAACATAGAAGTCATATATAAAAGCTTACTACTGAGGCAGCATTAATGTAATCTTCTTTTTGAGTAGAAAGAAATGGACAGCAAAATGTTAAGAGAAGCTAAGCACTTTTTTTTTCTTATGTAGTTTCATATTTCATAGTGTATCTCAGTAGACTTAATGAAATTCGGAATGCTGACCAGATATCATAGAGAAACCATACTGGGACATTAAAATGAACAATGGCAAACATAAACATAAAGTCTCCTTCAGATTCCAATTACAACAGAACCATCACTCTCTGTTTTTTTCTGTTCCCAAGGAACACAGGGAAAATACTATTCAATAATGTATGGTATGAATTAGTAGCAAGCTATCTAATTCTATCACACAATAAGAATACCTTTGTACAAGATAGTTTGTTCTACCTTGTCCAGCTAGGTGGTTCAAAAAGTAAATTAGTGAAAAAGATGCAGTATATTGTAAATCCATAATTTCATTTGATACGTAGGAATTTTTTACATAGACTCAATATTTTTTGAAGGTAGCAAACTGAGCAGAAGGTAGCAAACAAAACATCTACTATTGATCAAGAGAATATACAAACCACTCAAGACAGCGGGATGTCTTTATTTTGGGAATAGTGGGAATCCCAACCATAAAGACAGTTTTGTATCTTAGAATTTCCACAGAGCTCTTTTAAGACTTGTTTCTGAATAAATAGAAAAAAAAAAATTAAATCATTACTCAAGCTGGTGCAAGAATGTTGTAACACAAAAGTAAAGACAATGTGTTGAAATGGGAAATGAATGTGGAATTGTCAAATGTGAATGCCTGTTATTTCAAAACATGTTTAAAGATTAGGAAGTCACAAAGTGCACACTGAAAAAGTGTGATAGAAATATTGTAAACATTTCTGTGGTATCAAAAATGACAAATAGGTTGAAAAAGTTCTTGAAATTATTTGTACTGTCCATTCAGCTTTTTCCTTGCTCATCTCACTCCTCATCATGTTTTTGTTCCTGTCCTCTACTCTGCTGTTATTTATTAGCTCCTTTTTAAAAATCCCCTCAAACCTCACCTTCCGTTGCCTTTCTTTTTCTTTTCATGCTACTGTTGCGTTCATGTTTCGGTTTATAGATTATGTGCTGAATTTTGGAGGCAGATTTCTGTTAAATTTATCACCTCCTAGATGGAAATTATGGCAGTTGCTTTGTGTAAAAGCCTAAAAACTCTTAGTTGAGATTTCCTTTCTGCTCCCTGCCCCAGAGGGGCAGTAAAACAGCTGATAGCTTTACATCAGTATCACATTGGATCTATGACAGGGCAAGGGGGAAATCTGTTATGCAAGAGTCTAGTGCCTGGAACCACTTGGGTTTCACACCAATTTCTCCATTTGAAATTATTCCTCAAGTTGCCCAAGACCATTGACCTTGTTATACTGTTATAAAGTTCTTGGTTCAGTATTCACAGAGGGTAGGAAAACCTGAGATGCTGTTTTGTATATGGCTATGTAGGAGAAAGTTTGCTTCCATTTTTGCCTCCAAATTTCAACGGCTAGGAAAATCTTTGGCCTGTGATACTTTCTTCCTGCCAGTCCTTTATTTTAGAGATGTGTTTCTATTTGTATTGTATTAATCTATTAGTGAGAGAGCCTACAGCATGAAATAGAGGATAGCTTTTTTTTTTCAGATAAAGCTGAGGAAGTAAATTTTTATTTGTGTTGCTCTGGGTGCCAAGGCCCATTAATGGTTGCTAATTTTGCTTGAGCCTGTGAATGAAAATACATTGTTGCTTCATAAAGGAGAAGTTAACTCCTAGATATGTACTATGTGTATTAAATAGTACAGGAGACTTCCTGACTGCCATCTGGGGAAAAAAAATGGTCTATCCTGAAGATTAGAAAGAACATTTAAGGAAAAGAGAACCAATACAGAAATATGTGTCTGACATGTTTATGGAGAAAATAAAGCACGAGTAAGATGAAAAGGTATTTAGGTACAAAGTTTTCAAACTAAGCCTTAGGTCATATAAATATTAACTACATATTGATCTTCCAAGAACAGATTTTAAGACAGAGCAGACTGAGACGTTCTTGGTGCAATAACTACAACACACTTTCAGCTGGAAAGCAGGAAATCTGTGTTACAAAGTATCAGGCTATGCTATCTGGCTTGTGCATTTCACTAATCTCTGGGAAATTGGTGAAATTTCATTTTACTTGTTGTGAGATACTAATTGCTTAATAGTTAATCTCTTTTCTCATCTTCCTCAAATTGAAGGCAATATATTTGTATTGCCTGAGATAACTGGCCTTAACCACTTCAACTCTCACTTCCTTCCCATAAAAGCAAAGCTCACATATAAGCCAGTCCCTGCCTTGTATCTGAATTTTCTTGCCCAGAGAGCCAGAATGTGAACCCACATGTGAAAAGTGAAGATAATCTGGGGTTTGGGCTGCAGTACAGACTGGGGTCCCAAGGTAACATGACATTAACAGAGAGAGTTCTGCCTTGCTTCGCTCCATAAAGGGGAGGAAGAAACTGGGCTCTCACACCAGGGAAATACATACACGTTAAAGGCAAAGGTTTGTTCTGAAACTCTAACATGAAGAATCAATTCTAATCCATAACTTCTTGTCACAAGTAGCTCTTTCATGCATGAATAATAATATTGAACTCAATGAATACTCAAGTGAGTGGCTTCTCTGAGAGACCTAAGTGCTTTTTTTTTTTCTTTCTGCTTTGTGATTCCTGTTCAAGATAGTACACCATGTTGCTGAAGAACAACTAAAATATTCTAAAACCAATGGATATTAATGGGCCAAACCTCTGAATATATATTTACAGACAGACTCCTGTGGCTCTTGAGCATCTGCCTACATCCCGATATTGTTACACTACACTTTTCATGCCTATACCAGCATAAAAAGAGTTAACTGCCCTGACTAATAAATGTGTTCCCTCATATTTGTAAGCTCCTTTGGCAATTCTGATACTTAATAGGGAGGACTGATTTTTATCTATGGCTTGATTGCTTGCTGAAAAAGCACATTCTCTTCCTAAGCTAAAAATAATACAATTGCATAGTGATTCTTCTGGAGTCCCAGCATTCTCTAAAATCAGAGTGTGACACAAGTGTGACTGGCATAGCTACTGATACAACAGTTATGAAAGTACATTTTTCAGAAGTGTATACTGGCCTGCAGTGTGTGTTGTCATGCTTCTCTATATTAACATTGATTTTAAGTTACAGTTACTTCTTTTATTGCAATTTTTACAGGGAAATCATATACTAGCTGCTAATACGCTATCAATCTTTAGGATCCTTGGGTAGCTGAACCTAATATTAGTGTTTCACTGACCTTATAAATTTTATCTTTGGGTTTATTTGTGTTTTTTAAAAGACTATTTTATTTTTTAGTTAATATTTAAGCTGTAAATCTTGTTTGATATACTAGATGACAAATAACGTCTAATGAAACTGATGTCACTGTCCCCTTCAATTACAAAGACAGAGGAATCAATGGGACTCATTTCACACATTAAATGAGGTTGATATTATTTAACACTACAGTGAGGGACAATAATTGATGATAAATTACAGATGAAGTCCTATTGGATTACGCATTACTTTACTCATAGTGGTGTGAACGATTAATTAAATTGTGTAGGAAGCTGGAATACATGAAGTTTTCTCAGTTCTGCCTCAGCTACTAAACCATATGATGAGCATGTAAAGTATGCTTTTACTTCTTTGAGGGGAGAAAAATAAAAGTATGTATTTTATATTTTTTATACATGCATTTAGATGGACCATGATCAGTCTGTAATTGTTCATTTCAGCAATGCAAGGAAAAGGAAATATAAAAGTAGGAGAGAGGTCATCAAATATCAGATCCTGAACACAAATTCTACCATTTACCTAAGGCAGGGAGAATTCTGTTCAACTATGTATCTTAACTTTTACTGTACACACAGATACACGAAAGTAGTTCATATTCCTCAGTCACTGTAAGTATGTGCTAGTGCAATTAACTAGTAGTGTCAATTCTTTTGTAAGAAAGAAAAAAGATTCATTCACATACTCCTGCTGAAAATAACTTAAATAAAAGGTGTTTACAGCAATGATTTCTGTAATGATTTCATCCACCAGGAACACATGGATACATCTTAGCAGTAAATGAGTTTAAATTTATTTTAATTTATCTAATTGGCTAAAGATATGAGGCTTAATAATAATTTCTTAGGGATTCATTTACTACTTTTCTACTTTATTCCAACTGTTAGTCCCCCTATGCATTCAATAGTTTCTCCTGGTACCCCTTGCCCTATCAGGTGAGCTTAGTTTCTTCAGGCAGATGGTTACAAAAGAGTTTAGACCTTTGTAGCTCACCTTGGTCTCTGGGAAGTGCCCATTTATAGCTCAAGCAGCCAGGACTGTTGTTCCACCATGAGTTTGGAGTGATGCTTGAGTTAGCATTGCTTGGCCTTTAGCCAGATGTAAAATTGTTTTGCTCCAATATCCTGCTCAGTTCTTGTAGGAAGGTTACCTATTTCTGCCTCTGGGCTGGCTGCTGTATTTTACTAGGTGTTTTCTTTGAAAGTGTAAATGTCAGAGCCTGTAAAGGAGTCAGCTTTATTGCTGAGTGCCTGTACGATGAGGATCTCTCTTGCTCATCATGGCACCCTCTACAGCTATTTTGTGATTTCCTGGCTCTTTTACAGGTGGGTAACACTAGGAATGGGATAATGTATCATAGATAACATCTTTCCTGCAATACAGTACCTTGTTTTCTGTTCAGTCTGAAACAGGCTAACCAACATAAAGGAAATGCTCTGACAAATGTAGGCCAATTTAAGGATTCATTTGGAGACGTTACTAGATACCCTTTTATTCTATGAAATATAATCTTGTGTAATGTAATATCAGCAGGATTACTCAAGGTTTAAAAACAAAAACTCCAAACATAACCACACACCTTTTCACATGCACAAAAATTTGCAAGGAGGTCTTCTGTTATGCTGGGAGGTGCTCCATTATTTATTTCCTCTTCCCACTAGGACAAAAGATAGAAAGTTAAACATTCAACTGGAGGATGTTTCCTAAGAGATAAAATTATGCTTTTGACTGACCTTGTGAGGTATTTATAATGTTGGGAAGTAATATTTTGAGGGTTTATGAAATTTCCTTTGTAATCTGTAGTTCCTTTTTTCTTTTGATGTTTCTTATGTAGTGATGACAGTGCAGCAAACTGTCAGTCAGGACTAGTTCATGCACATCCTTCTGTCAGTACGTGTGTGGAGCGCTGTGGAGATCTAATGGAGCAGGGGGATGAAAATCAGAAGGAAAAGTCATTCCTGTGTGACTTTGAGAAGTCACTTAGCCTTTTTAAACAGGAGCTGTCACAAGTGGGCTCAGCTGTGCTCATTCTCCTTTGTTGTGTGCAGAAAAAGATCTGTGTATGTTAATCAACACTTCCACCTCTTACACTCTTGTTTCAGGCCTTGAAATTCACATCAGTTCCTAGCTGATGCTAACAACATAATTTAAACATTTTTCTTTTTCATTTAAAAGGAGAATTTTGAACTCTCTTGCAGAAAATCAGAAGGCAGAGGAAGGCTTAAAAAATCAAGAGAATGTATTTTGAAGTGATAATCAGGAAAACAGAAAACCAATTAGAACAAAAGATCTGAACTGTATTTTAAAATCTTGTTATTTTGGAGGTCTTGTTATTTAGTGTTTTATTTTTATGGTTTTTATATGAGAGTTAAGTTTCTTTTGAATGATAAGCAAATATTTAATACAAAAATTTCACCTCTTTAGTAAGAGATCTATAAAGCTTTTAAGTTCTGTAAAATAATTTTGAAAACTCAAAAGTCCCTGAAAAGAAAATCAAAGTCTGTTAGTTCAATGAGAATAGCTTAAGAAAGGTTAATTGCACTGTTCTGACTCCAGGCCATCTATCATTGTGTTGACAGAACATTTTCTGCAGTGGTGGAAACAGTGATATGGCATAGCAGTAATGATATAAATTGAATAGTCACTTTTTTTCATGTAGATGTATGCACCTGCAAAGATAATGCATTAGGATTCTCAAGCTGTGACAGTGTAGGAAGTTGTGATTAGAAAAAATGGTAAGAAGGGGCTTGAAATATTCAAGTATATTTCATTGACATAAAATGCAGAACAATTTTTTTTAATAATCTTTTAAAATTATTTCTAATTAGTGAGGCATTTTGGCAGGTGCACTTTCCTTTCACCTTTGAAATTCTACCTTAATTTTTTTTACAGATTAGTGTAGTAATGATTACGGAAGAAAAGGCAAAGCACCTAGGTCATCTAATCTACAATTAACTCTTTTAATTTCCTGGAAGAATAGAATAGATTGATATAAAATGTTACACATTACCTGATCCATCAGAATTTTTAAACCTAGGAGTAGCACTTCAAGGAATATTTATTCAGCTACAGGTACAGCACTTCAAGGTATAGTGCTTTAAAATAAAATCTTTTCTGATCATAAGTTAGCACATACAGTAAGGTGAGAAATAAAATCTTACTCACGGACATGCCTTAAATCTTTGAGAATTTACTTGCTGGTGAGACAGATTTATCCTCTGATTATACAACTAAATGTGATCAAAAAGAAATAAAGTTAGTTTTCTACAGGGAAATGTTCTTGACTGCTGAAGAAATCTTTTGTAATGTACTTTAACTTCAGTCATTCTGTGTTTGTAGAATCATTTTGATATTATAGTGGTGTAAGAAATGAAAATGTTTACCGCAAATTCTGGATGACCAATGTAACTTGGAGTCTACAATAGCAAGCACAAAATAAATAGCATAAAAGAAAATAATAATCATGATAAAACTATATAATGTCTCTTCCTGAATGTCAACTGCTTTTTCTTCCAAAAGAAAGAGAGCAAAGAGATAGGGGCATGATCAAGGGGCCATGCCACATGTTTCATTTTTGATGTACAGTTCTCAGTGAATGCAAACCAACAGACCCTTCTGTTCATGACAAAATAGCTGCAGGTATCTATCCCACAGAGGAAGGCACTTTCTGATTTAAGCATATTCTTAAACCAGTTGGCGCTTTTTAGATTTTAGATCTGCCCAGGGCACTGATGTAACATCCTCTAGGTGTGAAATACCATGTAATCAGAAGGTCCCAGAGTGCTGCAGTGGATTAAGCTCACTGTGAATTTGGTGTGACACCTTGCCTAACATGGGATTTATAGCACTCAAATCCTCAGGAACCAAAACCATGACTACTTGTGTGGCAAATTTTATATCGCAGAAGTTTTGCAGTTTCAGCCAGAGACAAATCATACATATTCAAAAGGTAACCATGATGCAACCCTATTTTCTGTTGAAGGCAGTATTAAAAATTCCTGTTCCTTTTAGCAAGAGAAGTTAAATGTTTTCAGAGGCACTCAATGTATTTAGTTGTTTCAGCCATGCTGCCCAAGAATTACCAAATGTGTTCAGACTCACCATTACCAGCAGATAGTGTACCCAAGGGCATTTTCAAGAGCGTGTCAAATTCTGTCCCTTAATTTTTTGCATGTGAGTTATTTATGTGTGCGATGCTGTATCTTTCTGTCTTTCTAATCTTCCTGCTCTCTGTCAGAGGAATGAAAGGGCTCCAGTTTTTCACTACCATGCCCTCATAGATTCTTTATAAGAGTAGCATTACAGTGTAACACTGGGAGCTTTATTAGCCTCTAAGATCTCTTTTAATTTGTCATCCAGTGGGTATGGGAGATTGGATCTTCTACTAGGAACAGCCAAGGCACGCAGTGAAACTTCCCCTTTCCAATTATTTTCTTCATTAACCACAAATGCTTTGTCTCCACTTTTGTGTTCAAGCCCCAACTCCCATTTCTGTTTTTCTTGAAGTATTAGTTTTCTCAACTCACTTACTTTACACTATTCATCAATCCATTCCCTGCATTACCTTGCAAACTCAGTAAGAATCCAGCTCACCCAGAAGAAATGAATGGCATCTATTGCAAGGTATTTCTTGTCACAGGGGGCCAGAGCAAACAACAAACTCCTTAAATTGTCAGCTTATGATACAGGGAAACACCTTTAGGAAACAGTAGCTGTGGGCAGATATTTGGATGATAAAGTAGGGAGTGAAAGTAATCTAACTTGAAGAGACACTGTAGGTTTTTAAGTGTCTGTTGCTAACTGACAAGCATGCAGATATAGATAAGTAACATTTTTGTTTTCAGTGCTGACTTTTTTCTAGAATGCTTCTAGATACCTTTTCTTTCCCCCCCAGAAAATTGTTTCAAAAAATTAGCATTTGATTTCTGTTTATGCAAACTTATATTTCTTTGAAGATTTGTGCTCAAAGTGTGGATTTGTGTGGCACTCCTGACTTTTTTGTTTGTTTCCCGTCTGCCATTTATGTGTTCATCCAATGCACAGAATAATTTCCAAGTAAAATAGTAAATATTTGAAGACAGAGCTGAAGTTTGGACACCAGATGCCCCCCCAAATATTTTGTAAACACAAGGAATTCATAAGGTGAAGAAAAAGAGCACTTCTTTAATAACTCTCATAAACATTACTAGTTTACACAAAATTAACTGAACTTTAAAGGGGAAAAATCATTAGGCAAAACCTGGTGTACAAAACCCTCATAAACATGCAGACAATCATACAGGAAAAGAAATGCAAGTGTTAAACAAAGGTGCATCTCTGCCAGTCTCTCAAATAATCCCAACAGTGGTAATAAAACCCTGAAGCTGAAGGTCAAATAAAATTTATTTACTGATGCATGTTCTTTTTTTTTTTTTCATTTATTAGGCACTGATGAATAGGGATTATGGATTCTGACCACAAATGTCAACATGCATTTCTATTTTTTTCTCCACCTCCATGTGACACATTTTTTGATCAGCACATATGCCAGTATGCTTGAAGCACCCTGACAGCTAACAGGCAGGTTGAATACATTGTTGCTGTGTACCTGAGCATCTGCATTTCCCAGACTACTCCTCTTTTCTTTCCCCCCCCTTGTTCCTATTCCTTTCCCTCCCCTCTCCTTCTCCTCTCCTCACCTCATTTCCCTGTCCTGTCAGCTGTTGCAGAACTTGATTTTTAATGCACTGTGTGCAACATACACAAGCCTGCGTGCACAGGCAGACTCATGTTCGTAATCATACTTTACCCTTCTAGTAGCACACATTGCAAAAACAGCAATAGTATTTTCATATTTGCAGCAGGGTATTTTACATGCAAAAAATCTAGATGTCTTATGCTGCCTAATACTATATCCTTTTAATATCAAATTCACTTCAGTGTATGTGACATTAGTAAACCAGGCTATTGTGCCTTAGCTTTGTTCTGGATTGTTACTTTGATCACATCATGCTTTAAGGAATCCATTTGCCACCAAATAGGAGTTACCCCTCTGACTTTAAAGAAGAATATTGTCCCTTCCCACTTCAGTAATGACTTATTTTTCCCACATGCCCAGAAGGATAGAACTTAAGTACTGTATTTCTACTAGATTATACTGACAGGCAGTAGCTTTGTGGTGCATGTGTTACAGTTTTGCTGGCTTACTATTGCACTTTTTTTTTCCTCTTCAAGTTTGGGTTTCTCTTTGCTATGGCAGGATCACAATTTAAAAAGAAGTGGATGTGGTCGTTCAAAGAATTTTCAATATCTGTCTGTTTATCCCATCAGGACCTTTCATAATTTGATGGTGTGTCATGTAGCTGGACCTGAATAATTCTCTGGCAAAGGCCCAGATTCACATACTTGGAGTTTCTACCCTCCTGTAGAGATAGACAGATGGAAGAGTGAGAGGGAGGGTGTCCCTGGCATTGAAATATTTTAAAGGTCAGGGTTTTTTTGTATGGCAGACTCAGGAGCTGGACATAAACTTCTGGTCTCTACTGTCATTTGCTTACATTGATCCAAAGACTGTGCAAGCAATTTATGAATATTTAAGTGTGAGATACTTGGTGCTAATCTCTTCCCAGCTTAATGTGCCCAGCCTGGGGAAAAGAATATGCTCGATAGGTATTAAGGAAGTGTTATTCCTTCTCCAGAAGTTCCTGATTCACGGCCCAAGTGCACATATGATCTAACCAAAGTAATCTGTGGAATTTCCCCCTTGTTGACTTCGAAGCAAAAAACATAAGTATATAGCAAAGTATTTGCTACGCTCATCTTTTTGCCATCATGAAGCTGAGTGAGTTTCATGTCAAGCAGCTACTGAACTGCTCACAGTACACTTTCATATTGAAATACGGGACTGTAAATTGTGACATCTATGATCTGATTTGTTTTCAGTTCATGTGTCAGGCAGAAGAGATGAATGAAGATCATGGGAAATAAACTGATAAGCTTCACTGTGGTAACCCATCTTCCCTCATAAATACAGTTCTTGAGCTTTTTCTTGTCCAAGGCTGACTAATGACACAAAAAAGGCACTT
This sequence comes from Chloroceryle aenea, assembly GCA_013399075.1. Classification (NCBI taxonomy): domain Eukaryota; kingdom Metazoa; phylum Chordata; class Aves; order Coraciiformes; family Cerylidae; genus Chloroceryle; species Chloroceryle aenea. The sequence continues at coordinate 377,136 of VWZY01006530.1, read as the reverse complement.
CTGCTTTCTATGGACAGATATTAACTGATTCACTATATCCCTGAGCTATATGTTGTAATGTAATTTCTGGAGAGCAAAAAGATTGATTTGGGGGCTAGTTGCATTTCATAATAAACTTTTAGAAAGTACATTTTTGACATTCCTGACTTCTGTGATGTTTCAATTTAAAATCTCATTTATCTTAACTGAATTTTTGGTATGGGGTAATTTGAAAGAGATCATCTCTCTTTTATCAAGTATGCTTTTATCACTTTACTGTCATCTTTACCATTTTATCTTCTGTACTCTGTAAGTTATATTGAAAATAGAAATTTTCTTCTCTAAGATCATTATATCTGTAGGATATTTTCAAGACTTTTATTTCATTTTTTGCACATAATGTCAGTTATATAGCAGGCACGTTGTGAGGTCTGAGATTTTTTTCAGGACTGAAAATATCAATCCACCTGAAGTTTCCACTTATAATCTGCTGAGTTCAAAATCAGTGGGAAGATAAATATGTTTATTCTCAATCTTGTTTCTGGAGAAATATTTTAATTATTTATTAGAGAACATACACAAAAAGTGTTAGTAAGGTGTATTATCATTCATGTATCTTCTAGCTTTGCAGTCCAGTTAAGTGTCATGACACAGGAGCATTATGTATAAGGGATCAATTTTAGAATTCTTAATGAATCAGAACTTAAATATCAAAAGTAATATTTAATATAGTTATAATAGGAATGTATTCTGTTAATATATTTTACATTGTAAACCTCACAAAATTAGAATTAGCATTTGCTTTAGGAATAACGAAGTCTGTAACACATTCTCCTATATTAAATTAGTTGGAGGAGGATATTGATAATAAGAACCAAAGACTAAGTTTCTGCTGGAAAAAATAATTTAGAAAAAATAGTAAATGAGAAGTTTGAGTAAATAATAATGCTTTAAAAACTTTCTTGCTAAACAGTGACATAAGATGTACTGTTTTAAATTCAGTATTAAGTTGTCTTCAGTTGTAAATGGAACATGGAAAATTTCAGAAGGATGACATGTCAGAAGGATGAATGAAATAAAGCTAACAAATATGTTAAAAAAACTGCACCTTATTTCATTGGCATACATGCTAATGAGTAAAAAGCATTGTAAGACTGTTCTATTTAAAGTATGAAAAAACTATTTCAGCATGTTTAGTAATCTACTGTAATCCTTTCTATAATTTTTCAGATGGCTATGATTCTTATGGAATACAGAAAATAATCTGAGTACTAAATTATTCAATATTAAGTTATATATTTAATCACACAAACTTTAAGTGCTTGAGGTTCTATTTTGGATCTTTCTAAACTGAATAGAGATTACAATAACCTCTAGCAGTCTTTATTAAAAGAAAAGAGAAACAATCTGGGATCCCCAGTTCAAGAGAGACAGAGATCTGCTTGAGAGAGTCCAAGGGAGGGCTACAAGGATGATTAAGGGACTGGAACACATGACTTGTGAGGAAAGGCTGAGACACCTGGGGCTCTTTAGTCTGGAGAAGAGAAGACTGAGAGGGGATTTGATAAATGTTTATAAATAGATGAGGGCTGAGTGTCAGGAGGAAAGGGACAGCCTCTTCTCACCCGTGCCCTGTGATAGGACAAGGGGGAATGGATGTAAGCTGGAGCACAAGAGGTTCCACCTTACTATGAGGAGGAACTTCTTTACTGTGTCACAGAGTGCTGGAATGGGCTTCCCAGAGAGGCTGTGGAGTCTCCTTCTCTGGAGATTCTCAAAACCCATGGGGATGTGTTCCTTTGTGACCTGTGCTAGATTATATGATCATGCTCTGGCAGGGGGGTTGGACTTGAAGATCTTCCAACCCCTAACACCCTGTGATGCCTGTGATTTAATAGATTCCATTCTCATTTTTATACATTGCCTAGGTTTGTCCAAGCAAGTTTATGGTTTTATTCCATGAGGGGATAAATATTTTAGGGTTTTGATAGGATTATAACATATTTTGATGTTAACAATTCAGCATTATTCATGAATTTATTGCATGTATATTTTCTGGAGTTTGTCTTTTCTAATCAGAGCAGTGCTTTTCTTCTTTCCCCAGTCATCTGATTGCAAGGTCTTTTTGAGACACTGACACTTTTTCTCAGGTCTTTGTCTAAATTCTACATGAGCCAATAGAAAAATTGCTATTGACCTCCACATGGCTAAATTACCTCTACGGACATAGTATTCTCTAAGGATATTTTTGTGACTGTAAGCTGCATAACTAGTTCGCATGTGTGGGCCTTCACAGTTTTGCAACATCTTGATTGTAGACCCTCTGCATACAGAATGTTTGTCTAGTATTTTTAAAGCAAGGTAATATTAGATAAAAACGGAATTTCATTCAACATAAAAATAACTTCATAGTTGTTTCATAGTGCTGGAAATTTGATGCATCTTTTTTTGGATCATTCTCTTTGAAGTTCAAGTTTTATTGTGATTTTATAACGCTCCAAGTTCTTTAATTTAGAGAGAATGAAGGAGAGTGAGGAAAAAACGCTTGAACAGTATTTGTTTTTAAGATGGTTGAATTGGTTTTGCCATTGTATCAGGTGGAAACAACTTAAAATACTCCATGTGAGCCTTTTGTGATATTTAAATACTAAAACCTCATCTAAAAATTTCATTGGACTTTTATTATGTGCCTGAGAGCCATAAGATATCCTTAAATCTCCACTGCAGATCTCTGACATCTGGTTTTATTTTTGTGTTTATGAGGCTAGGAGCAGCCCCCATGGCTAATTGCAGACTTGCTGCTGTGTTCCTGTTCTCCAGAATGATGTAGATGACCCAACCTCCACTGTTGGCTGGAACAAAACCGAATCAAATTAGTATAAAGTGATATTATTCATCATATACAGTATTCTAATAAAATTAAAACTAGAGAGATGCATGATATACCAGTATTAATTAGTGTTAGCTGCAATAACATACTTTATTCAATACATACCAAGTATAAAAACATAATGCTTTTACATGGGTAAAAATACAAAATGTTCAAGCTTTGCAAATATATTCATTCCTAACTGGTAATTATCCTGTTTCATAGTTAAGCTCAGATGACAAAATCACAAACAAAAATAAATCCAGTATATCGCATTCATTTTTTAAAGAACAAATTAGCAATCAATCTATTTACACAATTCTCAGAATAAAGTGTAGAGTAAGGTCATAGTTTCGGTGATGAAAAACTTCACTAGACCTATGTTGAAATTTTTTAACTGTCATTTTGTACAATATACAGTAGAGATATTTTCAAGGCTGTAATAAATGTTATATAGTCTTGCTCATGTCCAGTGAGTAAAGTATATATAGCAATGCATTCTGCTTTATTTATCGAGACCCATAACAAAGCAATTACATTGTAGTTTTGAGTATATAATACTGCTTTTAGAAGTTTCTTGGTAAGCAAAGCTACAAGCATTAAATAGACTATTGTAAATTGCTTCGCTTTTATATTGTGTTTAAATATAGACTGTTATAGCCATATAGACTATTTCAGAAACAAGTTATGGTGTGGAATCTCTGACAGAATTTTATTTAATAGAATTCATATAAAAAGAGTACTAAACAATAAATTTTACCTTACTGTTTTCAGGCAAATTAGATGCATAAAGATAAGAATGTTTTGAGCAGATGAATCTTCAGGTATTTCAATCATGAAGAGAAAAAAAATAATGTGATTTTAGCCTTATTCTTTTTTAACCTTTTTGTAAATTAAGAAGAGTTATTCAGACAGGAGTGTCAAGCACACTGCAACTGATCTCAGTGGAGTGGATATCACTATTTTCTGTGAGTGACTTGTTTTAGAAAGTCATTGTGATACTGTACTTGAAGTTTCTTGGCTCTCAGACCTCACATTTCCTATGCATTTTTTCACAAAGACTGTTTGGTATAGTTTATCAACTTCACAGCTCCAGCAAAGTGCATGACAAAAATCTGGCCACAAATAAATATTTTTTTTTTTCCCCCCACCTTTTTTTTTTCTTCCTGTTTTTTTTTTTTTTCCCCCTTTTTATCTTGATTTATAATATTATAAATTTTCTTCATTCACCACTAATCACTCTTCAAATCATCTTTTCAGATTCTGCTTTGTGATTATGGTTGCCTTTTTTGTACTCAAAAGAATAGTGTTTCTTGTGCCTTTTTTTTAAAAAAAAAAAGAGTTGGAAATTTTTTTAAGATTTAAAGATGAATACAGAAATTATAGATGTTCTGACACCAGAATCAGAAATATTTCTTGGAGTACTATTTCAAGAGTGAAAGCTAGTAGGGTGGTTTTAAAGGAACAATCTGCTGGCACAGAAACACAAAATAAAGGATTTGGCCCCTGAATCTATTCAGAAGCATTGTAGAAAATATAAAAACGAGTACCTCTCCCTTTCAAGGACAGTGAAAAATTCTGAAATTCCTGGTAAAGATTAACTATTTCCAAGTGCATATGTTCTTATTTGACAAACTGTACCATTTGGCTAGATATAAATTAATTTTTTATTCTAATGAGTTGTGGTTTGCCAATAAAAATGAAATATGTGCTGCGATTATAAAATGCTGACACAGAACTTCACAAGTTAATTCAAGGCCAGATATTTATTTGTCAATGTATGTTGGTTCAAGTTCAAAAGCATATCCTTCTATCCCAGAACAAATTTAATCCAGAGGTCTCAATCAATACTTTTTCAAGTACTAATTAATCAATTGTGTTGCACAAGAAAAAAACCAAACTGTTCCTGTGAATCAAAGAAATTTTTATAGGTCTGGTAAATTATCACCTTTGGAGTCTGAACTAACAGAGCCAAGTCTGTATTTGATAGCAGGATTTAGAAGGTAAGCTTTTCAAATCTCAGCGTTGTAGTGTGAAAAAATGATTCATGTTGAGTAACAATCTTCATAATGTCTACAGTCACTTGTAAGCTTCATTTCAGCTGCCTACATACTTTCAGTCTAAATGTTCATAGATTTCTTTGATTATTTAAATCCATACCAATGAAAATTGTTTTTTCTTCACACTAAAATTGTTAATTAATCTGGATGTATTCGTGCCATTTATGATTACTTGTATTTGAATTAACTGCAGTCGATACAGTGACATCTACAATCTTAATTTTATTAAACAAAACATAAAAAGGTGTTTTAAACAACAATTTTCAAAACCGAATGTTTTCCAGACTTTCTTTGGTGTTAACTTAAAAAACCCAATATGATGAGTTTGATTTAGTCATGAAATAATGTTCAGGTGTTTCCCTGCCAATTTAAAACACTGTTTCATTACTTTCTTAAGTACTAAGTTGTTCTTTAGTTATAACACCTGCTGATTTTGAGAAAAACTGAATTCCTTCTTCCTCCTTCTTTCAGGTGTTTTGTTGCTTTCTTTGACTGGGTTCTTCTCCCCCTTTTTCTCTGATATACTTTTGTAAACTATGTCATAGGGAATTACAGTTCCTAGTTTCTAGTCCACATTACGTTACATAATGAACACAGTAAGCATGGTAATACATGAAGCAATTACATACATCTTAGACTCGTGAATTTAAAATTAATTCAAAACAAATCAAGCAGCAATGTGGATTACAAATATGAAGTTACTCTAGGGGTTTCTGTGTATACATGGCACAGTTTTGCTGCATGCTAACACTTTAGATTCAGTAAATGGACCTCACAAAATGAAACAGCCAACATTTATTGTAAGCAAAGAATTATGTCATGTAGTGTTAAGGCTAAATTACAGATAAATGGTAATGGTTCCACAGGTGGCCTTACAATGCCTGCTACAAAGTATAGCAGCTAGTTATAGGAGAAGCTATCACCTTACAAAACAAGATGTTAGGTATTTGCTTCATTCTATTCTCCATCTGTTTCCTTACTATAAAGAAATAGCAAATACCTATCCTAATAGATATTGCATATGTATATATGTAAGAATATCTGTTCAACCATGAAAAAGACTTGAGCTACTCAAAAGAGAGGGAAAGAAAAAATATTAAAGAATCCCTAGAAACTTAGAATGAAGAGGACGGGGTTTTTAATTCAATTGAGGACACCTCTTTCTGTAAAAAATCTTCTAGATGTGTAGTCTGATAAACCAATCAACCTTCTGTTAAATAAATACATTAATTAAACTGAATTAGGACTTGTCAAAGCTGTCCCGTTACACAAGTACTATGTGAAGAAGTGTATAGGATTGAGAGGAGGAGGAGAAAATAAGAAGATGAGGGAATGAAAGAAAAGGCAATCAAGGGAAGAGCTCAATGCTGTTCTTACAGGGTTCTCTCCTTGTTTACAGATTTACAGGGGATCAAAATCTCCCCTGAGGTTTGTGAACCAAATGCTTTAGATTTCTGTGGAATTTGTTTACATCAGACCAGACTCTAGCTTCGCTTTGACTTTTTTTTTTTTCCCCTGAACTTTAATAAATTAATAAAATCTTACTGCATAGTAAAAGCTAATGTCAGATCTTGGAAGATGGTGGGATAAAAAAGCATTTTTACAGGCCGAGGATCACTCCCATACCAATGTGAAATTCGTTAAATGTGTTTCGGTATAATAAGGCTTAGATTCATTTACACAATGTATGTTGAGTGTGTCTAAAATCCAAAATAATTACCTTGAGCCAGCCCTCTGCGTTTGTTTTAGATATTTTGAGCCAAATTGCATCAGTCTGCAATTGAGAGAAAGAAATGCGGAGTAGGAGTCAGCCAGGAATGCTTTTGCTGACTTCCAGGGCCCCACAAAAAAAAAAACATATTCAGGCTTTTTCTAGTGTGAGCTTCCATCAGACCATCCTCTGCCACCATGTCAGCCTGGGGCCTGCACGGGTGCATACCCATCCCAAGGACTGCCACTCACACTTTGCACTTAGTCACCTTTTTTGTGGCACTTGTGGTCTTTATTTTTACTCGTGTCAAGCCTTCAGTTTGAAAAGACTGTAGTGCTTTCTTTGCAAGGCACAGATAGGCTGTCATACTTCATACTTCTGTGGGCTTAATTTTTACAGACTACAGTTTCCCTATTAATTCCACAGTGCAAATGCACTATATGCAGACCTAGTCAAGTTTTAGAGGTCAATTTTTACTACTTTATCAAGTATCCATGTTATACCATGACATATGCAACTATACTTTGGTCTTATGTAATCCTTAATAGTAATATCATATTTATACTTTAAAAATGTGTCTTTTGTCTGGAAAGCCAACAGTAATTCTGTGACTGCTAATATTTTTAAGATTTGATTAAAATAGAAAAAAAAGGAGTAATTTTGATTTATTTTATTTTTTTTAATGGAGGTTTTACAGACTCTTGTAAATTTGAAACTACTGTCTTATCTGGCCTGAGAAGGTCATGTGAACAGCTTTCATCTTTAAAATAGCTCTGAATGCACCTAGAATAGCTGCCAACAGGACAGAAATCTGTGAAATATATTAGACAACAAGTCCACATGTAAGTGAGAAGCCAACATGTTAACTTACCTAACATGGAAAATCAAACAATCAGGAAAAAAACGAATAGACTAGACTTAATAAATAGAGGAAAACTATGTTTTCTGTGAGAAGCCACACCTGCAGGCACTGAATCCATTTTACAGCATTCAGGGTACCTTCTTTCTCAATGCACAGGGACTTATACTGATAACTCTAGAAGGTGATACTCACCATTCCAATCTTATGAGACAGTAGGATAATTATCTTACTAAAAATGAATTATTTTCATTTTATTTTGAGGATTATTACTTGTGTTATACATCATATATATAATTTATCTGTAAAAAAACATCTGCTGGTACTTTTTGTTATGACATAGTTCTGCCTCTCAAAATTTTATCTTTTCCATAGCATAATTTAGTCATGTTTCACTCTGGTATTAGTAAGGAGAAATTTATTATTATATCCACACCGTTTTTGTTGAAACCTCATTTTTCACTTAAATACACAACCTTCCTATAAAAAAGAGCTACTAATAATTGAAAGGTGCATTTGCAATTTATAGGTGTTTCATGTCTTTATCAATGGAAAATGGTCAGGACTGAATGCCTCCAAAATGTGATTTGATAATCTTTAAAATAGTCACTTGGATGTTTCCATCTATTTCCTGATTATTTGACATGCATATTTTCAAGGGTTTCCCAAAATAATGCTTCTCTTTATAATAGACAGAAATGGTAACATCGACCCAAATGTTAAGCAAGCCTTATGGTAGCATATAGAAAATTTATTCTAACAAATGACAAAAGCTTCTGTGCACTAATTGAGCCATAGATTATATTGGAAGCAATTACTAAATACTGTGAGAAAAGTATTGATTTTATTGCTGAAATTATTAATTTAATATTGTTCATATATTTAGGAATGTGTATTATCCTGTGTTTTAGTTATTATGACATAATTCTAAACACAAATATATTAAACTGGTGATTTTCTAGTGGAATGGTGGAATTTATTAAAAACACATACTTTTGTCATTGGATCGGTATCTATTAACATATCTGTGTATGGTAGCACAACATGAAACAAAGTGAAATGCTGCCCTGAATGAGCTAAGAAAGTATTTTGTGGTTTAATATATTAATAAAAGTCAGACACAGTGACCTATGTTCTGAGTATTCCTATATTCCAACCCATCAAAAAACATATTTGTATTATATTTCACTTGAATGTAGAGTTGGCATGAGATTTTAGGTGGTAATTTTAGCACCATGCTCTTTATGACATGTCAGCTAGTGGGGAGACTATTTTTTTTCCAAACATCTATTATGGATACATTTTTAATTCCATCAGCTCAGGGTTTAAATTAGAGTTTAAGGTAAATGTTTTCATTTAGTTTATTGATTCTGTTCCAATTTAGCAGATTACCCCATAGCTCTAATTCTCCCAAAGAACCTCACTGGGGAGATTTTCAAAGGCACAAATAGAAGTCAGACCACTAACTTCCATTGACTGCTGAAAATTGTATTACTGCCTTCTCTCTGGATACATGGAAACCCAGTTTCCATTGTTCTCTTAATAGGAGTGAGCATCCATCTTTCTCAAGTAGCCTTTGAAAATGTTGATCAAAGCAAAGGAGACCAGATGCTCACAGTTTGCTATAGTTCTGCTACAGTCAGTGAATTGTTTGCACCATTTGGGGCACAAGCCATATCTCTGCTAAAATGATTATAAGGTACTTAGTCTCCTAATAACACAATTCAGTGTTGAAGTATTAAGTTTTCCCAGAAAAAATGGAAAACAAAAAAGAGTGGTAATTTTTTTACTTGGTTAGATTTTGTTTGTTTGTTTCTTTGTTTTTAAAGTCAAGTCATTAACACCAAAGCAATTTCCTGTTAAAGTTGTCCTTCAACTGGGATTTTTTTTATATTAGACTGAAAGACATTGACCATCATTCTTATTCTGAAGATCAATATTGAAGCACTGCAGAGGAAATGCCCTAACCCACTTGGATAAAATAGTATAATGCCCTGACTGCATTGCAGTTTAGGTTGAAATAGTGTTGGCAGATGCAAAAAAAAAAAAAATAAAAAAGGCATCCAGACGCTTACACCTGTTTTTTTATGTTTTGGCATAGTTCCTCTTCCCTGCCCATCTGCCAAAATAACTTCCCATGCCAACCACCCCAGGAAAAATTAGTTGGGTTTGTATTCCAGGATCGTGAAAGCATGTGTAGAAAGCAATTTCTTTTCTTAAATGAACAGAATGAATACCAGGAATAGCTTCACCCTCTGAGATAAATTTCCCTGTTTTTTATATACTTTATAGGCTGGCTCCAGTTTCTAGCTTTTTGAGCTGAAATGTTGAACAGGGCAAATGTACAAAGCATATCACATTTTTATCTCATGTCATCTACTCAAAATCAGCTGCTGAGATATTGCCACCCTTGCCTTGGTTTTTCTTCATCATTATTCACTTGTGTTGGCACAGTTCTCAGCCCAACTACCTTTCTTTCACACCTCTTCCATGCAGTATCTCATCTCTGAGTAAGGGTTGGTGGAGATGCAGAAGAAGGAAGTGATGAATGAGAAGTGGAGGTTATACTGAAAAAAAAGAGAGGACTACACTGAGATGGACAATGGCAGAAAGAAAAATAAGATTTCAATAAAGAGCAATTAGGAAAAAAGGGAATAAACTTTAAAAGCATAAATAATAAAGAAAAGGTGTGACAAGCTTTGTCTTTGATCTTGAAATCATAAAAAGTCTGTATTTTCTCTTACTGCTTTCTTGAAACCCACTGACATTATATTTAAAATCTGTGAGAAAAACTAAATATAGAGATGCAAACTAGGCCTCACAGATTAGCCTAACAACCATTTTTTTTTTTTAAAAAAAAAAAAAAAAAGGCAATCACAGTTTAGCAGTTTATTTTCAGAGCTGAGTTGGTTGGCATACTTTTACATTAAACAATATTAATTTTAGTTCTCTTGTGTTTATTTTTGTCTGAACATTTCCATATAATTCTCCATCTCTCGGTAAACACTCCTACATTTCCCTGAATTAATAGAATAAAAATTGCTAGTTTGTTAGAACAGGTAATGATAAATGACTTGCATACATTAAATGTGTTTGGGACATGTTTAATCCTTAAGTTTGATGTTAAAAGCTTCAATGTTATCTTATAAAATTTTACTTTCAACTTGATCTGGGAAGCTTTCTTGAGGTAGTCTCATACTGCTTCTCATTTATGCTAACAAAAAAACACTGGCTAAGTTAACATATAATTGCAGATTTATTAGGTGTGCAGTCACACATAGAAATCCTAAATAATCATTATAAGAAGGCATGCTATGGCTGCTCTTTTGGGGTCAAAACAGTAAGAGACAGTGCCTTTAAAAGACTGAAATGCCATGGTGCAAGAATCAAGGAGAGGTCTTGAGACAGACTTAGTTTTTCTGCTGATACAGTGCCAGAGCTAAGAAGCGATATAAAGATGTGATGCTGCTCTGAAAGTCTTGCTTTCTTTACTATTGGCATGTTGGGATTCAGAGTCTGATGATACTTTCTGCTTTTAAAGAAGTAATTTTGTATTGTGTAGAAGTATCTGTGGCTGCATAGAGTAGCATTTTGTCAGCACGGTAGTTTCTGACTTAGCTTCAGAGACTTTGAATAATGCCTGTACAACCAGATGGAAAAAATAAGTCTGGTAATATTCTTTGATCTCAGTATGTGTTTTGAAGTCTTTTTTATAGCTGATAGTCACAGACCCTCACACATCAAAAAAAAANAACAGAACCACACAAAAAAAAAAAAAAAAAAAAAAAAAAAAAAAAAAATTAAAACTTTAGTGTTGCCTTGAAGGCATAAGGATAGATGGAAAACTGATAAGGCACATAGGTAAGAAAAATCTAATTCTTCCCTTCAAGAAACAGGTAATCTCTTAAAATTTTCAGTAAGAGGAACTTCATGTAGTGTTAATTGTATACTATAAATAAGCGTATATTTAAGACTGGTTGACCCAAACCAAGATTGGTTTACTGAAATGTAACTTTAATCAAGATTAAATAATATGGATTAAAACTGTTTTGTTTTTTTCAGCTGTGAAACTCTTGCTCTGTTTATGTGATGGTGAGTTTATTAACCAGAGGATGTACATATAGATGCGTGTACATGATTTTTACATGTGTATCTATTTATGCAGAACACATTTGTTTTCCTCTACCACAAACCGCTTAAAAGGTGCCAGCAAAATGTATAATGTTGTGGTTGAGAATTGAAATGCTCAGAAGTGAGGAAATTAAGAAACAAATGTGCTCTCATAGAAGTGATGACTTCTAAGACATAACTGTGCTAGACCATGGAGTCTTTGGGGGAGAGGTAATGTCAATTTATATGATTATACAGTGCAAAGTGCACTGTTGGTGTTCAATAAGTAAACAGAAAAAGGGAAGGGTATGTTAGTAGAATGGTAGATTTTGCTTTCTTTTTTAAAATTTTATTTATTTGTATGACAACAAAAAATGTTTAAGGCCTTTTGCACTCTCTATGAACTATGGAAGGTCTCAGGATCCCTTATTTGACTGTTGTATTTCATAGTTCTATATTACAAGCAAACAAAAATTCCCTACCAGTCTGATCTGGGAACTTTACCATTTCCTCAAGCTGGCAGGGGTGAAACGGTGTGTAGGTCTGATCTCAGTACACACTGCTAAATGATGTGTGTGCACCCTTTGCTTCACAGAATTGCAATGTTTTCATGGTCAACATTGCTGTGTCTGAGCTGATCTCCCCAGAGCTGTTAGGATTATAGGGCTGCAAAATAAAACCTGGCTAATGTTTAGCTTTAATGAGTTCTATAACTGTTGCCCTTAAAGTCTTTGCCTTAAAGTCTCCATATGGCAGCCTCACAGAGGGTCTCTGATAGTTACCAGTTTTAGACTTTCTTCTAAAATGGGAGGCAGCATCAAAGTCAATGTAAGAACTGTACGTGGCAGTGTTTTTTTAAGTACAGCTTATACTGCAGAAATAGATACCTGCTTTGTTTTGCAAACTTGAGAAAGACACCTTAAAATCAGGGACCCTAGGGGCAGTTCATTACCCTCCATGCTAAGACTGGGAGAGAGCAATAGATGCTTTTACTTATGAGTTGACCCAGTCCTAATGTGACTTTCAGGAGAGGATGAATCATGAACCTGTGCTGTGGTGGCATGGCTCTTCCTTACCAGTCTGTCCTCTTTCAGCACTAAAGCAGCAGCACACAACTTCTGTGAAAAAAAAGTATTTCCTAGATTATCAATTTCCAACACAGTCAGTGGTGGATTCTTCAGAAGAACCAACAGAGAGGTACTTTTGTAAGGAAGTGGCTTTGGTTTGAGGATAGTGGAGAAGAACTGCTGTGCACAAGTGGGCTAGCCTCACAGCCTTACAGGCTTTGAGCAAGAGAGCCTGTAGCTTTCATCATGTCTCAGTGAATGAAGCATCCTTGTGCAGAAGAGAAGCTATTTCAAATCCTTCACGGAAGGCCATGGCAGAGTGCTGCAGAAAGCTCTGCTACCCTTTAGAAGAAGGTAAAGGTGAAGTCTCTAATGAAGGGAGAGAGAACTTTAGAAAAGTTCTGCTCTTTATGGTTAAAAACCTCCATGGAAGATATCTGACCCAGGGAAAGAACTGTGCAGTAAATTGCTAGTGCCTATTATCTATGACACACTAAAACAAAAATTAAAAGGCTGGGGCATAATGAAAGCTAAGGAGAAAAGAAATTAAATATGTCTGAAGATTTTAGAGAATGACGAATATTAAAGCTAGATAGAACTAGTGTAACACATACAATGAATGATTTTTTTAATTTTATCTTCAGGTCCTTAACTTCTGACTGAGCTGCAGCATATAAGTCAGAAAGGCATCCAGTCTTGGTGTAACATCTTCAAGTGAACCACTGCATCTCTGAAAAAGGTGTCCATGTGTCTAATTCCAGAATAAATTGCATTGCTTTTGAGTAAGCTTATGAATTGCTAAGGAACTCACAAGTGCAGAAATCATACAGATTCATCAGAAAATGAAACTAGTTAAAGAAGCTATAAAACACTGAATCACATGGGAACAGGCCACCTTTTATTGGGCTTCACACCTCTGAATGCTTAATAAGTTGTTTCACTTGCTATTGCTCCAGTTGGAAAGGCAGTGGACTGGCATTGCTTCTATGGCAGTAATGGTCCACTATCTTGCTAACTAGCAACACTGAGCAGGAGGCACTCTGTTAGACAATGTTGTACAAAAGTTTTTTTTGTGAGTTTTCCCTGTCTGCATTTTTGGTGTGAATTAAGAGAAAATGGTCACTTACAGAATCCTGCTTTGGTCATCCCTTCACACCCATCAGGATACAGGGTAGCTCTTCTGAAGGCAACAGCTCTTTCTCCTGTGACAGGATAAATTGATGCAGCCTGTGCAAAAAAAAAGTCCATGTAGATTTTGCATCTTTAAAGGTACCCTTCCATTAGTCTTGTAAAATAAAAAGCCATCTGAACTGCAGTTCTGAAACTTTCCATTAACTCTGTAAGTAAGATTCCTTACCAGACAAAACAAGTGTGTGGCTTCAGAGCTCAGCAGACATCTGCTGAAATACCAGTCTGATGCACCATTTGCACAGTACAAGATTCATTGAGGTTTGGATCTGTGACCAAATGATAACAAGCATTAACTGCAAAGCAGAGGTTTCTTCTATGTGGCAGCTCACGTTTTTGGCTCAGATTCACATCTCTTGTTCTGGAATTCCACACCTCAGGGTTTTTTTTCTTCTTTCCTTGATAATCTCTATCTTCTGTCCTTTAAACAATACACTGCTAACTGCAAGATCGCAAAGCATTTTGGTTTTGGTGCTCAAAACTGCAGCCGTCATTTGAAAAGACAATTTTTCTGCATTCAGAGTAAACTTACACCTTTGCACATCACTGCTAATATGCTCCTAAAGGACCACCTTGTCTTAACTGAGTGTTTTTTCCTTCGCTGTATTTTGGTGCAGTGAGCAATTTGGTACATTCACATGTCTTACATAACCAGCAACATGATGACTCATCTTTAAAGAGTGAGTATTGTCACGCTTCCTGGGCATGAGTTCAGATATTGAAGTGTGTACAGTTAGAATGTGCTTAAGAAAGACAATCTGAAATCCCTAACCATTTCTTTTAATGCTGTATGTTACCACAGAAGTTGTTTTTGTTATGGGGCAAAGACCCAATGGCACATATAGGAGTGATGCTCCATTATTCTTCAGGCCATAAATGGGACTCCTGTAGAATAAAATGATAACAAAAAACCCAAACCTTTTCATCAGGAAATTCCACTGAGGTGAAGAAGCAGTGACTGCATTATGAAGACTAAAATATCTTACTTTGGCTCTCCGTTCTTGGTAATTGAAACCGTATCTAGAAATTTATTCTGGTACTTTATTAAAAAAAAACGCACCTTAATTCTGCAGCTCAGTTATAGCCATAGCATCTATGCAACAGCCAATATGCAATGTGTGAGGCAGAAGATCAGCTTGTAGAATGCTGATTCATTCCTGTTCTATTAGGAAAACTAGTTTTACTGTTCTATAGTTAAGTAACAATTTTAAGTATTCCTGAGGCTGATGCTTATGTTACTAAAGAACTAGGTATTTTGCAGTTTCTTTTACTGAATATAAATGAAGACTTAATCCAGACTGAAGGTCTCTGTCACCATGAGTGAAAAGCACTCTAGTCTTATTATGGTGATCTTCATCTCTCTGGGTGAAGCTTTCCTGGGCCTCCACAGGTCATGTGGAATGATTTCATAACTGTTGTGAAAGTGTTAGCAGATAATTTTTGTTAGTTTTTCCTTGTCTCAGTCACCACAGGGAAGTCTGTGATCTAGCTCCCTGGCACTGATAGATATGGGGTTAAGTAGCTTACAACAATATTGCTGGTAATGCTGCAAGTACTGGAGTCTGCTTGCACTGGGTACTGACTGCCCAGAGGCTGCTGGGCTGCAGGGTGAAGTTTTGTTAGGTAACACAGATTATATACAAACATTCTCAGAGCTTCTCCTGTTGGTGAACCGTTCTATTTATGCAGCATCTGCTGACAGAAACCTGTGTGGGAGGTGGGATTGTTTGTGTTATTTTCCCTAGAAATATAAGATAAGCTGAATAAGAGACAGCTATTGAATAGCTAAAAATAAAAAAAAAAAAAAGGAAAAAAAGTTTTATTTGTTTTATTTAAGCCTTTTTTGTCCTAGGTATTTTTCCTCCCTTCTCTTGCCCCCCTTTCTGGGTAGGGGAGGAAGCTTTACAACCTGTGCTCTTGTCATTACATTGATAAATGTAATGAGTTTCAAGTGTTAACATTAAAATTTTTCTTGTCATAAGCTTCGTGAAACTGCAGTGAAATATGCAAGTGAAGGAGAAGAAAATCCTCCAGTTTCAGCCCAGCTGTGTCCCTTGCTAGGGTGCTGTGGGGAATGTTGATAAACATTGAGGAGGGCTGAGAGGTGGCAGAGGCAGGTGAGGAGCCGGTGGCTTCTGAGGGACCACAGAAAGCTGCCAGTGCATCTCTTCCAGCATCTGACTGCCAGAGGCTCCGGGCTAGGGGAAGCCTTTACAACTGTTTTTACATTCCCCGGATAAAAAAAATAATTGATGCAATGGAAATTTTTAATAAACATTTCTAGTAGGAATGATACTTTACATCTCCCTCTGCCTCTGCTGAGTAAGTGCTGTTAGCTCCAATTGTTCACTCCTAGGGAAAGTCTTCTAATTCATCTTTATCAGTACTCCAGGTAGAGGTGATTTGATTTTTTTTTGTTACCTGGCATGGCTGTGCTGTCACTGCTGCTGCTGCTCGGGCTAGTAGACATAACTGCTGCTGTGGACGTCGCACCTAGAATAAAAGCGGGGTCAAGGTGGAGAGGTGAAAAGAATCGTGAGTAACCCGGGCTTTTCATTCTCTTTTTCTCTGCTCTCTATTTGAAGAAATGTATTTGGCCTTGTTTTGCTGTGTAATTCTTCTTCCTCAGGGGGATTATTCTTTAATAATAACCTAAGGCCACATAATTTTAGGTATTTAAATATGCATGCAGAAAGTGTGGGCCACACCTTCTGTATTCTCAACACATCTGCGGTACAGTCCTGTATTTCACTGCAAGCTTTCCGAACTGCCAGGGTTGATTAACTCCTCTATTTCCAGAGAGATGTGAGACTTCCAGGCTGCAATCAGCTGTACCTTTTCTATTTATACTCTTACCATTTTGCATGCTATTTCAAATGTTAGCATTGATAAAGGTAGGGAATTGGACAGGTCTGATGTTTGTGTGAAGGAACCTTGTAACCATAGTGTTTATGCTGGGTAACTTTATGGATATAAATGCGTAAAATCTACAGGTCTAGAAAGGGGGGGGTTAACATAGCAATGCAGCTTGAGCAGAATTTATCAACGCTGCACTTCAACATGGAAAAGAACATTATTATTTGAAAAGGAAAGTAGATGAGTCATGATAATATTTGGGAGTGAGACTTGCTACTGCATGCACAGCTGCGTGACTGAAATAGCCAGATGATTATTTTCATTTAAAGAGCAACTCAGTTCTTGCTGAAATTATTCTTTATTCCTGTCCAGCTATTTATAAATAAGCATGTTCATGATGGGCAACATACTATTATCATTATGCCTGTGAATTTTCACTGTGGGGTTTTTTTTTAGAAATACCTAGGTTACAAATAGGGGAAGAAGTATTGAAAATGGAATGAAGGATTTAATTTTAATTCAGCTAGATCTGATGTGGCTTTTTGGAGAACATATGTTCTGGAAGTCCCAGAACTTGGAGGGTTAGCTGTTGGGAATTATCTTGACAGTCATGTTATCTGGAAGCTGATCTGCAGCCTGAGTAATATTTGTTTTCCCTAAATACAAACATACATATCAATAAATCTACCACTTACTCAGTCCCCCAGCTCATCAGTGTTAAGGAAAGAGGCTCTGGGTTGAGTTGAACTGAGAACTGCCTTGTTCACTCACAAGTAATTTGCATCTAAAAATTAAACTGCCCAAACTAGCAGGCTGTTAATGTGTGCATAATTCATGCACAAGAATAACATCCTATGGCTTATAAATGTTTTAAGTATACTAACTAATTATGACTAAAAGTGCACTCTAATTTAATGGGTGTGGAAACTGAGGCACAAATCTAATAAAACCTGAAATACATTAATTGAAATTTTTTCACAACATGTCTTGCTCAGTAAAAAGGTCTTCTAAAATATGTGTCTAAGCATCTTCTCAAGTACTATCTTTTATGTTAAAAACAACCCTGTTCCCATAGTAAAAGCACTGTATTTTCAGTTTTGATTCACTGATGTTCAGGTATTTGTAATTTTGTGATTCTAAATATTTAGTATGTTTTTTTTTTCTATAAAGAACTAAAAAAGGAGATATAGATATCTTACAAAAAATTAATGAAGATAATCGGTTTGGGATGACATGTAGCCATGATAAGTAAATTTCATAAAGATTCAGGAGTTTGAGAGCTCTGCATTTTTTTGAAATGCTTTTCCAACCATAATAGATCGTTTAATGTCATCTGTAGTTACAGATTTAAAGTTACAGGCATTTATTAGATTTTATGGATTCAAATTGCTTGCTTGCTTCTCTCAGGACATGGGGTGGGTCTCAATCCCGCACATTAGCAAATAGCTAGTATTCGATAAAAAGGAAAAACGGGGATGCAAATTAGTTTTTCTATCATATTGATATTGTATAACTTAATTGCTTAAAGAGATTAGTTGGGGAATATGTTCAAAGTTATGGATCTCAATCAGCTCTCCTCGAAATTAAGAGAAGGTGGATCAGATTTTTAATGTTGTTTTTGTTTAAATATTAGCAGCAGTCTCACTAAGAAATAACAGGAGATTCTATGGGAATGCCATTCACATTACATACAATTTGGCTTTGCTGTCCATGATGTCAAAATTTCTCTAGTAGCAGAAAACAGATATCATGCAGAATTGGATGGTGTAAGAAGTAGATAGCTTCTTCCCGAGAAAGGAGAAGGCCAAAAGGTTGTGCCATCATAGCTGAAGGATTCTTTATTGATTGCTATTAATGTATATTTGCCTGTCAGTTGACACAATACTCAAAGATGTTATTTTGCTGGTTTATTTTTACACATCACAGTTGAAATGCTAATAAAAATACTCTGAACATTTTTAATCAAAATGGTTTTCTTACTCTGTGAATAAAATATATTTTATCATCTTATAGACAATAAAGATTTTTTGGGGGCATGTTTTGGATGTCTTACATAAAGAACAGAATTTAAAGTTGTCACAAGGTGAATTGCTAGAGCAGAAATGTGCCTTTCATATTTTTGTTAGAAATAGATTTATGAAGCTTTAAGATTTTACTAGGTATTAAAACTATTCTTCCTATTGTTTAATTAATTTTGCATTTCAGGCAAAAAGCTCGAGATAAGCATCATTGTCTTATTTACTATAGTTGTCATAGGATGTCACATCAAATGCTATGGTCTTCATTTAACCATAGTTATTACTAGAAATGTCACTAATATATCACTAGTAAAGAAGAGTGATGCCTATTTGTCCCGATTCTTTGGATGCTGAAATGTGTATGTGTATACACATATGCGTATATACATACATACACTTTCTAAAAGCTTCATAATTTTGTCACTTGAGCATTTTGGGACAAAATAGAATCTTACTGAACCTGGATGATAGTAAACGTTTACTATAGTTGCTTTTTGTGAAGGACTTATTTT
This sequence comes from Chloroceryle aenea, assembly GCA_013399075.1. Taxonomy (NCBI): domain Eukaryota; kingdom Metazoa; phylum Chordata; class Aves; order Coraciiformes; family Cerylidae; genus Chloroceryle; species Chloroceryle aenea. The sequence continues at coordinate 357,907 of VWZY01006530.1, read as the reverse complement.
AATGGAATTTATCAGAAATTGTGTGCTAGGGAAACATCTGAAAGAGAAAGTCTTGCAGTAAGACTGACTCTTGGAAAAGGACTGGCTTTTACTCCAACCTTTGACACCCAAGTTTAGAATATGAACAGGTTGCAGGCATCCCATGGGCTGACAGTAGGCATGTGTGTAGGCGTTCTTCCTTTGGAAGAATGTTACATAGGCAAAAGAACGATCAAGAAGGCAAACCATCCAGTTACAGGATTCAGACCGTCACTCTAGAGCAGAATGTGTTGTGCATTTTTGAACACTGAATTTAAAGTACAAAATTTAAGAAATGATAGATAGAGGGTAAAAGTACTTAATGATAAAGGTGCCTGAATAGAGCATAAATATTATAAATGTTTTGCATATTAATGATGACTTCTTTAGAAAGCATTTTTATCCTTACCATGGTCTTATTTTATTTATTTATTATTCTTAACTTTATTATTATTATATTCTTCATGTCTTGTTCAAAAGTATAGTTTCTGAGTTATGTCCCTAAATTATACATGACCTAAAGCTAGAATATGCAGGTTTATGAGAAGAAAAGTAATATGGTTATCAAGGCTTTCTTAGATAAAAAGTCTAGCAGCCAGAACTAGCAACCTGCCCCCAAAAGTCAGAATGTATGTGATCTTCTTCTGGATTTCAAAACTATCAAACTATTCATTGAATATATGTAAGAAACATTTCAGTGCATTTGTTAATCTAATCTATCAATATGCAAATTACAGTATAAAATATTTTATTTACTATGTTAGTAAGAATGTTCACTTTTAAAAAGTAAATGTGTATATGTGTATATATAAAATAGAAAAAATATTCATAAATAATTGTGATATTTTTCTACACCTGTCTTCTTGTAGCAAAAAGCAAAACAAATAAGCAATTTTTATTATTTTTTTTGTTTTGTTTTGTTTTTTTGTCTGGAGAGGGAATACATTTCATTTTTCAGATATATATGCAAGTAGACAATAATTAAAACTTTAAATCCATTGAGGCATTTAGTGGGACAGAAAGCTTTAAAATTCCTGTAATGTCTGTGATAAAAAGTAATAGAAATCTTTTCCTCTAATTACTTTCAGTACTTGCATAAGTTTCCAATGGCTAAGAACTTTACTTATGATGGTACTTGTTTTCATAATTGACTTTTTGATTTTAAAATGTTTTGTTTTCTTCGGTTCTCACTGGTACCTGTAGCCTATTTGGTATTTCTGCATGACTTAACTATTGCGGAATCACTAGTCTAACAATTAATGTAGGTATATACAGAGCTACTTTGCTCTGTTAAAAGCTTTAACAATCTGTTGTTATGGTGCTAAAAGGCCCTCAACAACATATTAGTCATTTCTCAGTCCAATGTTTTCTGGGTAGAGTAAATAGGCTGAAATTGTTTACTTATTTTCCGATAAAAATGCTGTATTGCTGTTCATTGATTAGTTGATAGGTTGTGAATTTATTATGGATTTGATACTCATAATTTTTTCCTATCTTCCATTGATAAAGAAACACTGTTCTAATTTTGTTAATGAAAAATCTAGCAGTTTCTTTCCAAGTTTACTCAGAATCATCACAGTATAGACAGGCTGAAGTGTGTATTGGGGTTAAATATTGCAGGTTATTCCATGATTTACATCTGACTGTCAAATAAATATATCCTTCAAATAGCTTTTGTTAGAAGGAAAAGAAATCTGTTATGTGCATTTTTCAGTGTGAATCCATGAAAAAAAACCCAAACAGATTTAAGAGAAATGTTTCTGCGTCAAATATAAATATGCTTGAAAGGAAAATTATCAAACCCACTCCTCAAGGAAGGTAGGAGGAGTATCTTATGACTGAAATGTTCTTAAAAAAAAAAAAAAAAAAAAAAAAAAAAAAAAATCTTTGTTTCAAGGGTTAAGAATAC
>VWZY01006530.1:327040-355900 GCA_013399075.1 Chloroceryle aenea | reverse complement strand
AAAAAGAAAAAAAGAAAAAAAAATCTTTGTTTACAGTGTTAAGAATACATTAAGTCTGTCTGCTGTTTCCATGAAAAAGCCATCTCCATCTTTGAACCCAGGTCCATAGGTTAGCACTGGGAGCCCAGTATGTACTTATTGATCATGACTGGGAAGAAGTGAAGCCTGAGACCCCCCCGGAGTGTCCCATCCCTGCCCAGCGCACCCAGTGTCCTCTGCCACACGGGGCATAGAAGAGCATCCTCTGCTGGCACTACAGGTCTGCACCTGTACATCAGAAGGACTGGCTTTGTGGTGGGTTCAGAGACTAACGGTTCAGAGACCAAAGGTGTGTGTCCAGACTGACTCATGCACAGTTGTCATGCAGCTTGCAGGTGAGGGGGTGGCAGAACAAAGGACAGCAAGGGGCAGCTTGCTGCTGCCCAAGCAGTTAGTATAATCCAGTGGTGTCATGTGCTCAACATGCAAACAGACTTTTTCCAGGAGGATTTTTAGAATGAAGTGGGTTATAAGGTTTGGGGAAGATAGATTACTCTGCAGTCACCATCTTACCGTGGAGCCATTAGCCCTAACACAGCACTGCCCAGACATGTCACTGGCCATGTACCTGTCTCTATGTGCGAGTGACCACTGGGTTCCCCAGACAAATAGCTCCTGGGAGTGTGCCAGGGACAAGAGATTAGTTTCTCTGCCCAGAAGAATCCTCGTGGCTTGATGTAAAAAAGTCAAAGGTTGAGTACACCTGCTTTAGATTGCCAGAAATAAGTGCTCTCTTAAGGAAACCAGCAAGTTCCTTATCTTACAGAAAAGAATAAAAATTTGCTCTTCTTGAACTGCTACAGAGTAGTATTTGAAATTAATATTTGTTCTTTGTTACAGTATTTAACACTGACATGTATCAGATATTTTTAATGTGCAGGTTTGCTTATCAATATTATCATTTTGCACTATATGCTGCACTTTAAACAGAATCCCAAACCAAAACCATTTAGTGACCTTTGGTGTCAAAATGTAACTAGAAAGGTTTAATACAGCATTTCCTAACTTTGAGGCCACTTTCAAAGTGGTTTCTTTTTTCCTTTCATGTAGTTGTATTTCTTATAAGAAATCTTGTTTCACACAATACTGCCTTAGAGGATAGTGTTTTATCACAGACATTTCAACATCAAGTAACTCAGTATGTAAGAAGAACTACGAATAGAAAAAAAAAAACCCAACAAAACACATACCTCTCCAATTTAGAAACCAGGATGTTGTGCAGGACAGCATCAAATGATTTCACAGGATCACAGGGGTTGGAAGGGACCTTGGAGATCTTCGAGTCCAGCCCCCCTGCCAAAGCATGATCATAATCTAGCACAGGTCACAAAGGAACACATCCCCGTGGGTTTTGAGAATCTCCAGAGAAGGAGACTCCACAGCCTCTCTGGGAAGCCCATTCCAGCACTCTGTGACCTTTACAGTAAAGAAGTTCCTCCTCATAGTNTCATCAGTGTCATCGATAAAGATGCTGATCAGGACTGGACCCAGCACTGATCCCTGGGGGACTCCGCTAGATACAGCTCTCCAGCTGGACTTGGCACCATTGATCACCACTCTTTGGATTCTATTGTCCAACCAGTTGCTAATCCATTTTACTATCTGCTCTTCTATCCCATACTTCCTGAGTTTCTCCACAAGGATGTAATGGGAGACTGTGTCAAAAGCCTTGCTAAGGTCAAGAGTTGCACATGTCCGAGTAGAGGAGGTCACTTGCTCTTCTTTTATCCACAGAACTATCATAAGGGGCCATCAAACTGTCAGGCATGATTTGCCCTTATTACAGCCATGTTGGCTGTCACCTATCGCATCCTTATTTTCCATGTGTCTTTGCATAGTTTCAGGGGGATCTGCTCCATTTTACCAGTCATAGTGATGAGACTGACTGGGCTGTAGTTCTCTGGGTCTTTCTTTTTTTTCCTTTTTTTTAAAAAAATGGGGGTTATGTTTCCCCTTTTCCAGTTAGTGGGAACTTCACTAGACTGCCAAAACTTATCAAATGTGATGAACGGTGGCTTAGCAACTTAATCTGCCACTTCCCTCAGGACTCACAGATGCATCTTGTTAGGTTCCATGAATTTGTGCACCTTCAGATTCCTTAGGTGGTCTCAATACTGATCTTCTCCTACACTGGGTGGTTCTTTGTTCTCCCAGTCCTTGCCTTTGCCTTCTGGATGTTGCCTTTAGGTGCTGGAGACTTTTGGTTCTTGGGTAGATGTGGCTGATAAGAAATTTAGAAGAACGGTGAAAACAGATTAGGGAAGAAGGAGAGAGTTTTTAAAAGGGAGAAAGGGAGAAAAAGAAGAGAGATTTGGAAATAAACAGAAAAGTGACAGTTAAATGGCTGAAGGAAAGTAAAGAAACAGGAAGAGAGAGGTAAGAAGGAGAAAGGATAATATAGAAGGGCATATACCAAACTGCTTTTTCTGTTACCACTTAACTAATTTGCAATTTTCCATTCAATTCCCTACTTAGGCTGTAGTATTAACTGAAGTGTCCCACTTTTTTCACACTTTAAGACCTAGGAAATGACCTCATATGTTGATAAATTAAATTAGAACTTTTATTTGTCTAAATTATGACGATATTATGGTTATGGTTTATTTTAAAACTGCCTCAGTGACACTTTATGGTAGAAGTGGAGGTGACATTGATTCAAAAAAACATAAGGATTTATGAGTAGTTAAAATTTGGAACATTTGGTGCCCCAGAACACCTGACCTTTAATAAATTTGAATGGAACTGAACTGAATTTCAATGTACAGTGTACCATATGATAGATAGTCAGTGAAGCTGCTGTGAGATTACATCTGTTTTAAGAGATTCCACAATTTCAAGAGATCTCTTAAATGATTTTGAAGTACTTTGTATCTGAAGAGAAAAAAAAACACAATCTGTGTGCTCCTCTTTTCTCTACGTCTAATTAATTATAATTTTTTAGTAACTTTTATTTTTCATTTATTATTTCTGAGTGACAAACAAAAAAAAAAGTTTTTTTTGTAATGTAGTTATGTAGAGAGATAAATGACCATTTAAAGGCCATGTCAGGCCTTCCTTTACCATCTTTTAAAGACACACTGCATATATTCTTCCTTAAATATATGAGATGATAATTTCTTTTTAATCACTCTGTAGGTAAGTCTTAAAGCATAGCATGTACTTCCTAGAACCTACAAATGTAGCTTATTTTTTTTATATGTTACTCCCTATTTTACTTATCATCTATGGACAGTGAAAGAGTTAATAACATTCTCCTCATGTACTCTACTAAAATCCTCAGTGACTGCATTCCCTTCTTTTTTCTCCTTATCTTAGTCAAGCTCCCCAGTAATTCATTTCCTGCCTTTTTACTTGGTGATATATGGAATCATTAGGCACAAATATGCAAACAGGAATATGAGGACCACCCAGTACCTAGATAAGCAGTTTATGGTGTTTCAAGTCTTCTTTCCTGCCAAGAGCACCATTATTAATTCCAAATATCTAAACCCATTATTAAAAAATCTCAAGATCTAGAAAAGAACAGTAAAGAACTTGTTCATTCCTCTTAGGATGATGTTACAGCCTTGCACTTGCACTCATCTCTTCCATTTTTAGCCTGTTTCCCAACACAAGGAAAATGTAACTAGTTATTGCTTGTCTCCATTGCCTGAAGCAGTAACTGGGACACCATGTTTTGTCCCAGTGCTAATGAAACTGCAAGATGTGGCCAGCTACATGAGACACACTTGCATTACTTACTAATAGGGGAAAAATGTTTCTCAGTCACAACACCTTTTAAATTTCCTTTTCCTCTTCAAGGGATACTTTCGTTTTGATGATCTTTCTCCTCTTGCAAATCTGAAATCCCACTGTCAGCCTACTTTCTGACAGCCAGCAAGGGGAAAGGACATAAGAACTCTCAATTGTTCCCTACCTGTCCAGGAAATAGAAATTGGGACTACAAAATGCTGTGTTGCCTGGGCAGACACTTGAGAATCTCTTTACCTCTTCATTTTATGTCTTAATTTCAATTCTGCCTTATCCTTGTTCCTTCTTTATCACCTACTTTTCTGGTGCTACAGTTGTGATTTTTTAAGCTTTTTCAAGCTTTTCCATCCTACTGCAGTATTTGCAGCACCTTGTATGTGTTATCAAGACACATGGCAATGAGCCCTGGGCAAACAGGTTTTCCATGGAAATGAGCAAACTGCTGTGATGACTATTCTAGTTTATCCTTGGGATTTTATTTCATGCCTTTTGGAGAAGTGGAGACTTGAATGGTATTTCCACCATCAGTCACTTTCTGTGAGCCTCCAAAGTATCTTCTGAATTTCAGCGAGATTTTAGGTTGCAGGTTGAAAGATTAGAATACCTGTCTAATACTGCATAAGCTCGAATTAGAACATGGCAGCATTTCAGGGCTACTTGTATTGACCAAGGGAATTGTTTTAGCAAAACTAAAAAGATTTTCTTTTAGTTTTGATTTTTTATGAAAGCCTTGAATTTGGTATTATGAGTTGCACATATGTGGTTCTACAGGGGGCTATTTTGTTTACACTAATACCATAGATGATAATGCCTGTGCATACCCATTTCAAAGCTTCAAGAGACATCTAGACATAGTAAGTCATTGGCACCCTTAAGACTTTAAGTCAAAGTCTTTTGTCTTTGCTTGTAAAGAAAACTCTATGTTTTTTCTATACAACATAGTGTTCCCGAAAGGAAGTGCAAATTTAGCTGTTAGTTCATTTTATTTTTATTTATTATAACTTAGGTTATAAGTATTTTTCTGATGTGCCATGTGTTTAGTTTGTTATTTGTACATCCTGAAAAATGAATGGTTCCTTGATTCATTACTGTCCCACTTCAGGTCTTCCCTCCAGTGAAATTATTGATTTTATAATGATATGACACTGGAAGACTGATGTTATAAATCTGACCTTCTTTTTACAGATAAAAAATAAAATCCTTATGACAATGAATACTCATAGAAATACTTACTTTTGTGTGAGGGATTAATGAATGAATATACCACAGTCAAGTTAAGCTAACATGTATATGTTCTTTAAAAATGGAACTCAGTGTGAACCAGGAGGTATTTCTGTATTATGAAAGGATGCACATAGGAAAAATAGTGAAACAAAATAATAGACATGAAGCTTGTTCTATACAGAGCAGCATTAGGGTAATATGTACTTTAAGCTTCCTGTATATTCTTTAGATTTTTGGGTTGGTCTATAAAAGCACCAAATGAGAGAAGACTCTTCCAAAAGTGGAATTGGCTGATAGTGCTACCTTTCATTCCTCCAAAAGTAGAAGTTCCAAAACTAGAAGAGAGCAAAGTCAAGAGAACAATTGGTACAAAACCTGAAGAAGAGCTTCGTTTTATTTTCTAAATGTCTGTTTGTTCAGTGGTACTGTCAGTGATGTGATTCACTTGCTTTTTGAAAATACCCATTTAAACTGGGTTTGTTCACAAATGCTTAGGGAACGGCTGTTCTTTGTGTATATATTCTTTGGAAATGTTACCCATATTCTTGAAAGCAATAAATGAGAAGTATTTCAACTGTTCTCATTCCATTTAAAAGTTTCCAACACAGTTAGGCACCAAAAACAACAGTATGTTAGTTCAAGGACTAGTCACCTACTATGTAAAGGAACTTTATAAAACTATGGGTGAACATAGATTTAACAATGCAGATGCAGAGTTTGTTCTTCAGAAGTGTATTGCCTATATTTGCAATGAATATAGTTATAAAAATCAGTATTACTTCTTAGACAATGAAAGAATTCATGAGATCGTTTATTTACCATAACTAGTTTTACTTGGTACTGTGATAAAGCATCATATGTTTTTTTCTGTGATACCAAACAACTAAGACAAAATGCCATTAAACGTGATTTGTGCCCTGCAGAATGCTTGGAATATCAGTATGGTTTTACTCAAGATTGAATATGATATAAAACAAAACAAAATAATAAGATTCACATACAGCAGACATGATGAAGCTTATGTGTCTCACTTTTGATGTTTGTAGTATCCTTGAAGACACATGCTTACTTTTAATTCTTTCCTATCCTTGTGTGTCTATTTGTAGCACAAACTTCTGTCCTTGGCACCATCTTTTCCTGCAGAAAGGATGCTCGTAGAGTATCTCTCCTACCCAATCTCCTGTTTCCATGCTGCATTTAAGATCTTAGTGTCTGTGATAAACTCCATGATGCAGGGCTCAGCAAATTTGGGCAAAAAGCCTTTTTCATTTGTGAACCACGTATTTGAGTGCGGGAAGGCACTGACCACTAAAAATATGATAGAAGTCTATATTTGAGTAATTAATGTATAAATTGCATGAATTACAAAAATCTACAAAAATTAAAACCTGAATATTCTGTGTAGTAAATCTTTTAGTGAAGAAATCTCTCTGTGATGACTTGAGCTGAAAAATGTAGCTGCTACAGAAAAAACACATTTATTTACTATTCTTTTACATATGTTCAGAATCAATCAGTTCACTGCTCTCAATTACTCTGCCTTTCATCAAGGTTTTTATATGTTTCAGCCTACCCAATGGACTGAATTGTCAGGCTAGGAAATCACCCCTGTGGAATGTTTCCTCTGATACATTGCAGTCCAGAAAATCGACTTGCTTTTGTTCCTGCATTTTTATTTGCATTTTCTCCTTAACAGCTTTTGCTGAAAGGAGCTACCTTTTGGAGGTCTTACTCTCCTTCATCCCTTCATTCTTGCTCTCTCAAAACAATTATTGGCTGTCACACAGTGCACAGAGAAAGCCCTTTCATGTTTCGAGACTACCTTGGGTATCTTTTGCCAGTGCAGGATGAGGAGATGTGGATACTCTAAGCAAAAGGAATAACTAAAGAAAAAATGTCCCTCCCGGTGCTGGCTCTTATTCTATGTGCTGAATCAGAGCTGAGGAAGCTTCAAGAATTTACCTAAATCCTTAGTTATGAAACCTGTTTTTCTCTGAGAGATTTCTGTGACAGAAACACAATGCACTACAGAGAAAAAAAGGTATTTAATGAGAAACAGATGGGGTGTGTGTACTGTTAATGGGGAAAGACGATTGTTTTGTGTAAAGAAAAGCCAACATGTAACATTAGGAATAAAACCAGAGTAGGTTACAGGACATTGTAACAAGAAGTTAGTTTTATGCTTGGTGGTTTTGATATTGCTTAAAATAATGTCTTCTTAACCAACTCTGTCCACTATGCAGTCTGTGTATATGACGTCATTACAAGAAAAAAAACATAAAACGCAGGAAAAAAAAAAGCCACAGAAACTAATAAATAGATGCTCCTTTTTTTCTTTTCCTTTTTTTTTTTTTTTTTTAGTTTAGTTTTGTTTTGTTTCTAGTGCTTTCAATATCATTTTAAAGAAGTGCTCTCTTTCTTAACACCAGTTGTCTCTTTACAACAATATCCAAAGATAACATTTTTCTCACAATCGATTTCTGGTTGCTTTAACATCTGTTGATGTGATTTATTAATGTTCAGGTAGCAATAAAGATACTTTTTTTTCTTTTTTTTTGTGTGTGTACAGCAACATAAAAAGAATCTAACTGCATGTTTCCTTGAAAATAAAGTCCTACTGACTTAACTTCTCTTTTTTCTTAAACACCATTGGGAATATTACAGTTTTACATGTCAGCTACTAATGGTTTTATATCCAGCATTTGATTTAAAAATCACATGGCCCTGAATAGTAGTGTTTGTTTTGGGTTGTTTTTTTTTTAAGCAAAGCCTGCTTAGTTTCATATAACACCATGACATTAATGTCTTCTTTTTAATGACTGTAAACATTTTAGTTTGCATTTTATAAGCAGCACCTCTAAGCTTTAATTGGACATCTGATAGTCTGTGTACATAAGCACCTCCCAGATAATGTGGAAATTGTAGACTGAGAAGCAATGATGCTATTGTGGTGGTAGATGCAGACTTCAGTCTGTTTTGTCAGATTGTGTCCCAGGAGTGTCTGCTGTATTTCAGAAATCCTTTTCATATGAACTGTTAGAGAAATATGAAAATGATGAGGCATGTGCCAAGACAAATCTTTGAGAGGCATTTTATCCCAAACAGATTATAAAGTCCGCACCTTTTTATTTATTTTTGTTCTTTTTTAAAATCTAAAATATTAAAATTTTAAACTGTGAGTCTGGCAAGTTTACAGCTCTGACTTTGGGTATATGTTCAATCTATTATCATATTGTAAGTACTATCCATCATTCTGGTGCTGCAGATGCTTCAGCCTATACTATATCTTACTTTAGGATGGATTCATGCTGTAGCTGGAGAACAATAAATGCTATTAATTTGTTTCTGACAGACTCTTTGAGAAGTTCTTCCCCTTCTGCAGCTGCAGCACCTTCTGCTCTGTGAAAATATGTATCATCAGAATGAACAAATTTTCCCTTTCCAACTCATTGGCACTACTTAATTTAACTATGGGAATCATCAGTGCCCATCTAATAGTGCTGCATTAAAAGGCAATTTCATGTAGAGTTAGAAGAATTATTTCTTCCTGGCATTCAAACTTTTGGGATGGTATTTTATCAAAAGCACTTTGTTTCTGNAAAAGGCAATTTCATGTAGAGTTAGCTAGAGTTAGAAGAATTATTTCTTCCTGGCATTCAAACTTTTGGGATGGTATTTTATCAAAAGCACTTTGTTTCTGAAATAACCACAGCCCAAGAAATACAATCTAGCAACTTTGCAGCAATTGTAGTATTTAAAGACATTAACTGATCCATTTTCTTCACGTTGCTACCAGGTGCTATAAGTAGTAGTGTCTGCTGTCCTTACTTTGTGGATGAAGTCAATTATAGGTGAAGCATCTATGAGAATTTGCAGAAGTCACAGGGAAAATTAGTAAGTTTACAGATTTTTGTCTTGTAGTTCTAAGCTCATGAGAACATGGTGTTGCTGAAAAAAGAAAAAAAAAATGATATATTTATTATGTAGTTCAAAGTCTATACATGAGTCTGCTCTTGTTTATGGTTTTGGCTCTAGATAAATTTTGTAATGGTTACTGACAGTACTGCCATATGTTATGAACAGCTAGGGAAATTGGGTCAATCCAGAAATATCTGTGTGTATGTGGTATTTTGAGGACATTGCAGAAGAGTTAGAAAGCAAATGATATTTTGGATTAGTTTTAAGTATTTCTTTATTGATACAGCAGTTTTGGCAGAGATTCCAGTAAGAGTTCTATGTAGTGTAGTGCACATACATGGCAGCCTTTTCTCTCCTTCAGTGCATGAGTGCTTTTCAGTACATAGTTCTTCTCACAAAGCAGCTCATGACAATAAGACAAGTGAGAAAATACAAACTGAAATTACTGTTTCAGGACTTAAGCAGCTCAGAAAAATCTACAGCAGCTTTTTCATGATGAAGGAAAATGTATTTTTTTCTGGGCTATAGCAGAATCAAATAATGTAATGTTTTGTTTGGAGTCCAAGAGACCAGATGTGTAAGTCAATTAAGGGTGCTATTTCTATAAAGGTTGAATTTAGCCTAGTTATCCTAAAGCTTCTCAGCAGAGAGTTTCCTTTGAAGGAACCAGTAAAGGGAGCCTAGGGAAATAAACCTCATTAGGCTAAAATTTACCTTTAGACCACTCAAAGTGCAACAATATTTTTGGACAGCACATCTCTGCTATCGGCTTGGGGTCCTCAATAAAACAGAAGGTGTCTTAGGAGCCAAAAACATATCTAGGGATACATAATTCCAAAGCAGCCAGGAAAAGGAGTCTCAGCACCAGAGAAAACATGTAATAAAGCATGTTTCTTAGGAAACTGAATGCTTACAATCAGATCAATCTCATTGAAATATGAAACTGAATATTTCAATTACACCATAGTGTACTGAGACCACCTTAGAAAATCTGAGTCTCAGTGCTCTTATAAAAAACCCTGCTTTACATTTAAGTGGTATTACTCATTAAGCAAAAATAAGGTATTACCAGGCTGTAAATCAGTCTCAAGTTTACACACAGCAGTCTCCATTACTTACATAGAGAAGGAAGTATTAAACAAGTAGAATCTGAAGGTAAGTAGTTTGATGAGTAAAACCTGCATAATAGTTGAGCACTTAACAAAAGGAGTGAATTCTTTTGTGACAGAGCTTGAAAACAAATGTATAGTATTTGTAAAGCATGTATAACAGCATATATGTCCTTCACATGTACCAGAAGTGTTTACTCAGCATTTGGATAACTACTACTTTCTCTAGACAAAGGTAGGCATGAGCTATAAACTAGGTTCTCTTAGTATGGTGAAATGAGGCTCTGGAATAAAAAGAAGCAGAAAGAAGCTTCTCATTAGTTGGTTACAGAAGACCCGAATACATATATTTCAAAACATGCTGTATTAAGTGTTAGAATTAAACCTCTCCATTTGAGGAAGAATTAGACAAATATAAATAAAGTAATAATACATCTACATGAATGTTTGAGATGTGACATCAGACTGTGAAGCTGTTACGTTTTTTTCTCATCTGCTTCCATAGTACGCTTGATTCTTCTAATTCTAACTATAAGAACAATCTAACTTTATGTTATAGCAAATGACTTTGCCTACAAACAGGAAACAGGCATAACAGCTCAGTTTTCACCATTACATTGCCACAATAGCAAATTGTTTTATTCGGAGTTGGCAAGGCGACTGTCACCATTACCAGTGAACCACAGATTCCAGGTTCTTCTGTGACATGTTTTGTATCACTGATAGGATTAGCTGGCCTGAATGGAAGGCCAGATAGAAATACCTCATTCATCAGAGAAGCATTACAGCTGCTTGAAGTAATAACTTGTTCTAATACCTTTGGTTCTGTTTAGCAAAGATGTCTCCTTGACCTCCCCAGTTTAGCCAGTCTGAACCCAAGTTTACCTGATGTGACACTTAATTTTACTATTTTCTTGGAGATGGGCTGTTATAAATACTCACCTGAGTTTTGATCTTACACAGATAAAGGAAAAATAGAGCCTAAAGGCCCAAGTCTCCTATATGTATACACATGTATATCCACGACAGATGGGGAACATAAACAATGCCAGCTGTGTTCAGCCTGTCAGTATGCTGATGATTATTTGTGGAGCTCTTGGAAGATATGTTGTATTCATACAGGTACGATATTTCCAATAATAATGTCACTGCCTTGCAGCTGAGTTATACGTATTTCCAAAGGCTAGCATGTGGATTAAAATTAGAAATTACCAAAGAATACAAAAGGTGCCAACTACACTGAATGTGACTTCATGCTCAACTAGTCAAAATGCTACTAATGTAATCACTGATGAGCACTCTTGGAAAAATGCCAGAATTCAGATTAAAAGTCCAGTATTTAGATTGCATTTGCATTATCCAACTGTCTTGGATCATACCACACTGTATGATCTTTCTGTGCTTTGTGCATACTCATAAAGATGCCTTCATGCTCTTTGCTTGCCACTGTGTTGTTACTACAGTACGTCGGTACAGCGCTTCCAGGCTCAGGCCACAGTCCTGAAGTCAGGGAGCATTCATAGAATAAGTCATTGTTAGATTTTTGGTTTTATTTTAACGTACTCTTTTCACATTCTCTTGTGTCAGTGCCAATACCTGACAAAATCTCTGTGGCGTATTCTATATCAGTTCTGTGTTTAAAGCCTTTTGCAACCTTTTTGCACTTCTTCAGACCTTTCATACCTTGTGCTACCACATCTGCAATAAGTCCATGGTAACCCAAGTGGTTTTACCCATTCAGAAAAATGTAGATATCTAACCTAGTATATAATGTCTGCAGTTGAATAATCACTCAGGATATGAATTCCAAGTTCAGGGAAAGAATCATATTTTGTTTATTTAGTGTATAATTTCCATGTATTCATACAGTAACAAAGCCAGTACCAGTATGGAGGGCATAACTACTTACTGAAACAGTATGCCTATGGTAGATTTTATCTTCCAGACTACACCTGCTCAGTTATTCAAAGGAAACATACTTGTGTGCTTACTAACACAGAAAAATAGTTCTTTCACTTAAAATGGATAGAGGCATTTTTGCTTAATTAAAATTAATCACTTTCATGTGGGAATGCAGCATGGAAAAATAGGATGAAGGAAAATGTATTTTTTTCTGGGCTATGGTTCTCAGAAAAGACACTAAAATGGAACAGTTGTTAAGTTTTACCTCTAGACCACTACTTTTGTTCTTATCAATAGTGTTTCTATATTCCTGACAACTAAGAAATACATTTAAGAGTTAGAAAGCACAGAGATGAGACTGAAAAGAGTATTGTGAATGCATTTGAAGAGTATATTTTAAGAACTTTAAGATTCTTGGAAGAACATACTGTAGAATGCAAGGAACATTTATTTCAGTAAGAAATTACTGTGAGAAAGTTTGGGTTTTATTTTGCCCTCAGCCTTAGTGGTTAAACTTTATACTAAAATGGTTATATAAAGTCAGAAAAGGGTTCTTAATTGTGAAACTGTGAGAAAACATTTCAGCTTGGACTGGAGCCATTCAAGCTACATTACTGTCAACTATTGTTATTCTGGTGATTGAAATCAGCTCTTCATGCTTCACAGGTGACAAGAAATTTTGCTTAATTTTCAAAATGTGTGTGCATAGGTTATGAGTTTGAATTTCAGAAAGATGATCAAAATAATGTAGAAAAGCTCCATTCATGCATTAATTCTTTTAATGTAGTTATTCACGTGTAATATGAGGTTACAGTATAAATCTCACTTTGTACAGATTATTTATTTAGAGAGTTGCATTTTAACATCTGAGACAAAAAGCATTCCAGAATCCTGCTGCAGAAAACAGCTCACTGTGTTCTTATCTCATGGGAAATGCAAGTAGTATAATTAGTGAGATGAGTATCAGTACCTACATCAAGTCCCAAAGCAAGTTGATGAGAAAAGGAAAGGTTCAGAAGTGTAGCATTGGTGTAGTCAGCTGTCTGTCTGTCTGTGTTCTGAGGTTTAAATGAGTAGAGAGTTTGTGCACAGCTATTTATGAAGGAGAATTAAATGCTGCTCTTAAACTGGCTGAGAGTTTTGATTCCCCACCATGAATTGTCTTGAGTCTGTCTATGGAGAAAAATAAGTGTAAGAAGTAATAAACACCTATTTGTCATACTTGAAACCTGCATCTGATTTCAATAACTATTTAATATGTTTTTATCATAAAGAACTTAACAGGGAAATGTGCAAAGTCAGGTGCCATTTAAAGTGAGTGGCTGTTTATCAGAAATGTAACTGTTTCTGGGCTAGTTCTACTGCGTATGAGATGACAAATGATAGAATCAGTGGAGCATACTCCAAGGTACTGAGTAAAAAGAGGCCCCCCTCCTCAGCTGACAGAAATTCATTTCATGATGAGATAGATTTGTACCAGCTGTGGATCTGGCCCACCATTAGAGAAGACTGGGATCAAAGAGAACAGCACCAGAGCAGTCTTGTTGCTGAAATCAAGACTTTGGAGGTCTGTAGGAGCTGAAGGTATGTCTTACAGAATTGTTTTCTAGAGCATAGGGATATCTTATGAAATTACTGTGTGTTGCTTTTTTGGTTTGATGAGTTTCACTGTTAGCTTTCTATTCTGAGCTTTATTTAGTTTTGAGCAGGTTTTGTATTAAGTACTGTGCACCCAGTAGCAATGTTTCACTGGTGAATATTTGTAATCTAGTCTGCAGGGGCTACTGCTGAATTGCCCAGGGAAATGGATGGAATAACCTGAGGAGGAGCAAACTTTAGAATGTGTCCCCTGGCAGGAAGAGGAAAACCCTAAGATGGGACCAGATTGCCCAAGTAGATTTTCTTGAAAAACTAATACTAAGATGGGCTTTGCACTATAACTTAAATTGATATGAAAAGACAAAGTTAAAAGAACTCTTTTAAAAAATTTATTGCTGTTCTTGGGTCCTTTTACGCTGTGTTGTTCAAGTGTCTGTGGTTAAAGCTTACCTTGTGGTCTGTTTAGGGGTTGGTTGTTTTCTTTTTTTTTTTCTTTTTAATGCAGTCTTGCATTGGTTGTGGAGTCCTAGCTGTGGTGTGGCTGATGGTTTAACACAGCACATGGTACGTAATTAGTTCTGGTCATCTTGGCAACTTAAGAGTCTTGTTATCGAGTCCAGAACATCATGTCTCTTCTAAAGCATTCCCCACTGGCTGTTAGGGAAGTTGTATCTAACAACTCAAGAGTCTTGAGTCTTGTTGATCTTATTGAAGTGGGTAAAGTTGCTCAAAAGTAGAGTAGCCTTTTTTATTATGAGGTTCTAAAAGGTACTTGACCTTTTTTCTTTCTAAAAGATAAAATTGTGGGCCTTTCAGATGAATAAGCTACATGTAGTTCAGTGAAGAACAGTGAAAGTTGTAAAGTTGTGTCTTGCCATTAACTGGAAGGTGGATAAATTGCAATTGCATTTAAGTTAAGAACTGCTTAATGTAGTCCCGATTTACCATTTTTCTTTTTTTTTCTTCTTTTTTTTTGGTATGCTGTATGATTGCAATTAATAATTGTGCTGAAAGTTCTGAAGTTATAATACCTGGTGTATTAAGTTGATAATATTCTGAAGTTATGGGAACAGCAATCCTTACTGTACTGGAAAATTCTCCATTATCCTTCCCACCAAAACATTATTCAAAGAAGTTCAGGAAGGTAGTTTCACAAAAATGCTGTTTCTTCAGGTTGGTTGCCTTTCAGCTAAATGAGACATGTTGGCAGATAACTATTTGGGGCATGAAGCTTCCCCACAAAGACTATCTCTTTTGGCAGTTACCCCTCCTAACAGCAATTTGGGATTACCTGATGGTATTTTCCATGTGGTTTTTGTTTGTTTCGTTTTTAATGTCAACAGCAACTGTCTAAAAAACCACTCTAGCATCTCTTTAAATGGTCATCAAGAGTCTTGTGAACTTTTGAGGGACATACTTCTTAGTAACCCAACCTTCATCCCTAGGAACTACATTTCTTGCTTGTGATGATACCACATCCACTTCAATCTTATATTTGGAATCATTGCTGTTCTATGGTGTGTGTGGCACAGTTACCACATGACTTGCTGTCTTTTTGGAGGCTGTAATGTCCTTTTTGGGTACAATGTGATGTTTTTGCAGTGCACAGGTTTAACCTAAGAATTTGAGCACTGAAGTTCAAAATCACATTTCTGAAATCTTCTTTCTTACCACCTTGTAAAGCAAACTGCAGTATGCCTACAGGACACAGTGACCTTTAATTCTGACATATCTTTAGTGCTATTGGACTCCTATCTGTATGCCTCTAACAGATTTAGTATATGGACATTCTCGGTTAAGTATTCGCAAATGTACAAAATCTCCATTGGAACTAAGTATTTGGCCATCTTGCTCTACAGGATTAGTTCACCTGTGGGAGCATAGTTTCCTTGGCTTAAATTAGATTTAAAAAAAATTAGCCTTGCCGTTCATAACACTAGCAAGTATGACTAGCCTATTTACTAGTTTACCACCAGTACAATAGGCAGTGGGGGCTGTTTACATGTTCTGCATCACGGTGGTTACTTTATGGTCAGTTTTGAAAGCTACTTTGTCTTTTGATCCCAGTAATAATATAATGACCCATCTCGAGGAACTTCATTTGATCGGGGGATGTAATTGCCTTCTATTGATGATAATTGTCAGCAGCGTTTACTTAGCTTTACATTTAAAAGCATACCTATTGAAAACAGTCTGTGAAAAACCTCTGTGAATCATGTGCTTAAAGCTGAGATAGATCTCTTGGCTCTGGAGAACAAAATCTAGGAAGCAGTAAATCAAACATCAAGGCCCAGATCTCTGCTGTAACATAAATATTACCAAGTTTTTATGTTAGTTTTGTGAAATCTTAAATTAAAGAAACCATATCTTTCTGAAGCAGATAGCATCACTGCGCTAATTCAAAGGGAAACTAAGAGCTTTGAAGATGTGACTCTTGTGGAAGTAGATAAGGAGAGAAAGAGTTTGAGGACATACCTGAGATTTGGCTTGACAAGGAAAATGTAGCAGTGGAAGTTGCTAGATGACTGTGGCTTTTAATGGACTTGGAGATATAGGCTAGCCTGTCCTGAGATGCTACCTCTTCCATGGCTCTGGTGAAAGTGTGTGAAACAGTATCTGATGTCCTTAATAATGCTTTAAGAAATGCAAGGCATTCAACTATAACAATGCTGGGTTTAATAATCATTTTACCTATGAGGAAGTTTCACAGTTAAAATGTATAGTGGCTTCAGAAACAATTAAAAGAACGTTGCCAGGACTTTTTAAAGTAATGTAGTCCTCTGTTACTGTAGCCTTTCATGAGACTTGATTTTGCTCTCTTTAGTACAGAATGCAAAGTGAAACTTTTGTGTATTAAGACCTTTTCTGATGAACTGTGATGAAGGGCAAGTCCCCTGGTCCTTAGTGCTCCCCTTGTTCTGTCTGGTTGATAAGAGGACTAGGAGTGAAGAATCAGGACAGGAATGTAGGCACCGAGGATTGTGCTTCCTCTGTTGCTTTTAGTCTTTCCAGTTAAGATTAATATGTACAAGAGATAGGTCTGGTTCATGCAGTCAAGGAGATGGTGCTTGCTGGGAACTTCTCCAAGTGGTCTGAGCAAGGATCTGAATGTAAGGTATTGTATCCTGTGAGCATTAGTGGTGCATTCTTGCAGCTGTAACAGAACAGTTATTTTTGGTGAAATTGGAATAAGCAATACACGCTGTAGTCTTTGAAAAGTTACATTTTAGCTGTGACAAACTACTTGTTTCTTTGTGACTGGATTACAACAATGAGCTTCTAATGGTGAGCTCAGAACAGCTTTAGCTAGGCTATAGGTCATCTTCCTCAACACATCCCCATTTTCTGTGGTTTGCTCTTTCCTCTATGATTTAAACTTGACTTTAAGTGAAACTACAATGCTGACAAACTCTGGAAGTTGGGCTGCTGCTCCTTAGTGTTACTACAGAAAGCCAACCACTAGAACATGAGCTCACCACATTAAAAATTTTTGTCTTTTCCAGACAGCTGAATAATTGCCCATTCTCTTAAGTATAGAGCCTTGTGAATGATTGTCTTGTTACTTGCCTGACAGATGCTAAACCTGCTATAAATTAAGTTGTCTACTTGTTTTACCAGGCAAGTGGGACTGCATTAGTCAACAGTTGAACTAATGGGGAAATAGGAGAAGGAATGTGGAATGTTTACTGGAACATGAACCAAAAACTTGGTCCTTAGAGCCTTTAGGGATTAGGTTGGTTTTGGTTTTGTTTTGTTTGCCCCTCATGATTTTGTGTGGAAGTTGATGCAGCTCGAGTGGTAAAGTCATCCCAGATTTCTCTCTATCACATCTTTACTAGATGGGAAGCCAAAGAACCTGCATGAAGGAGTTATCAGTGCTGGAACCTGCAAAAAGCTAACATTATTGAATAGCTGTGGTAGTTCCTAATGAGAGCAGAGGCTGGATGCATCTGAGTTGATTGTCTTCAACTTGCTTTTGTACATCTTCAAGTTGCAATACTAAAACCACTGACTAAATGCTGGGAAACTTTCTTTTACGTGATTATCATCAAGTCAAGGACTTAATATGAAATGTTCATCATGCCTATAATGTCTTGTCTATAAAATGATTGTGTTCTGCAGAAGGAATTGATTAATTTTCATTGTGAAACTATTTCTATAAGTTTGTTGTTTCCTTGACTGTGCTTTTTACCAAGCACGTCATTATCCCTTTCACAACAGAACCTTCTAGAAAGGAGGAAAAGCTTCAGGGGGGAGAGAGGGGGAGCTTTTGTCATTTTAAATTTCTCACAGATTGCTGAGGGTAGCAAAACAATGAATGTTTCATTATTACCACAATAGATTAAAACATCTGCAATAAATAATGCTGATGGCTATTTGTGATGGCACAAAGTATTGTTTTTGTTCTCTTTCATAAAATTACAGCTCATTAACTGTCATAAAGCAAAGATACCATAAATAAAACAACTAGTAGTGTTTCATTTCCCAGAAATGTGAAAGCCTGCTGGTTGGGAACTTTGAAAAGTTTGTTTTCACAGCTGGAACAGTCAAGTATCTGAATATATTGGGGTCTGTCACTTTTGTGGCTAGAGAAATTAAGAAGATTTAAAGAATTTTGTTTGTCCTCTTCACAAAGCTAACATTGCTGTTCTAATCACGAAGTGCTTTTTATTTAGGCCACAAGACACCTGTATTGGTCAACAAGTGTATATATATATATATTTAAGTACAGCAGTAATTAGAGGGTTTTTTAAGAAGTAATTGGAAAACTTAGCCTGACTTCCACTATGCTACTAACCATGGAGTAGTTGTCCAGATATCCCCACACTGAACCCAATAACTCTTATTTATAGAGGTGTTTCAAGAAAAGGCTTAATCTTAACTGCAAGTTGTTTATAATAATCCAATTGGTCCTTCATCAGAGATCACCTCATCTCACCTGAGATTGCAGAATTTTTATATCCTCTCAGTTTTCAAGCCTTGAGAATAGACTTGCAGTGGTTCACTTACCTCACAGATGTACAATGATATAACTTCAGATTAGTTTCCAATTTATTTCCCGTAGACAGGCTTCTACAGGAAAAAAATGTTCATTTGAAAAATAAAATAATTAGAAACATACTTCATTGTCTCAAGTTCTGAATGATGGTTCAAGTCTCCGGTTCCAGATTTTATCCTGCGAGGCTCGGTATTTGTGACAGATCTAATCATGTGGGAGTTGTGGAATAGCTAGGAATTTTTTCACTGGCCAGGACATGAGCTGGGTTTGTGCTAGAGCTGTGGACTGCACACATGCTGCGTCTTGCAGTGGGACACTTGAGCCCACAGCTGTAGACTGCACAATAGGAAATCCTCCTCTGGATTTAACATTTCTCAACGTAAAGGTTAAATTTGTATTTTGGCTATAACCATCTGTATTTTGAAACAAGATTGGTATACAGCACTCTTTGTTCTTAAGGCAATTTAGGATTAGAGATTAAAAAAAAAAACTTGTCTGGCAGTCTGAACCTAAGTGCTCAGTTGCCTACACAGTGTAATCCTCCAGTTCAAGGTCCAGCAGATACCAGGTGACAATTTTGGGGGGATTGTGGTATGGGTTTTTTGTTTATTTGGATTGTTTGGGGGGAGGGTTTTGTTTTCTTTTTTGTTATTTTTTGTTTTCTTTTGGTTTTGTGTTGAGGGTTGGTTTTTGGTGTGGTGTTTTTATTTTGTTTTTTTTTGTTTGGTTGGTTTTATTTTTGTTTTTGTTTTGTTTTTTATAATCACAGACTACCTGTGGTTGGAAGAGACCTGTAAGATCACCAATTACAACCATTAACCCTGAATGTACAAATGAAAATGCTTCTGCTACCACAAGCAGATGCGTAGTAGAATTCTCCCCTGAAAGGGGGCTGTGGAGTCTGGAAACTATCAGGAACCCAAACAAGTTCTGAAAAAATATCTTGAAGACTGCATAGAAGGAGGAAAAAAAACCCCCAAACCTAAGTACATTTAATTAAAAAATATCTTTGGATTAGTGTCTGTAGAGTTTATCACAACGTACAGGATACTGATAATTCATGGGAAGTATCAGTTCTGTGTTGAAGTGTAAACAGTTTCTTGGACACCTGTCTGAAATAGGATACTTGGATCTTTGATCCATCCCCTGGTCAATCCTATTTATAATATTTACTTTTTTTTTGAAACCAAGGCACTACAGAAGGACTATCTAAATTAATCTTGAGTCTGTCTATTTTATGGCTAAGATGTTCAAATGGGATTGGGAAGTTATTTGTCAAAACCCAAACATACAGCAAGCCCAAGTTGCATTTCAAGGGTGATGAAGCTTAGTGGATAGATGCAGGCTGTCTGCACTTGCGTCTGCTCGTGATGGTAATAATCTCTTGCAGTTTTACTTCAGGATCTATTGCAAGAATATTGACCCCATTTTTCCTCCTCTAGGGCACTGCTCTGATTTTTGTAAGTGTGGGAAACCTCCTTTTGTGCTATTTTAAAAATGAGGTGAAGCTCCAGCTTTGCTGCAGCTGAAGGCAGAACTGGACACTCAAGTTAGTATCACTGAAATTAACCTTGGTAGGGTTTTCTTTTGACTTTTTGATAAATTAGTAGTATGACACATCCTTTCTATGACAAGTTTTTAAAAATGCCTTTCTGGATAAGGAGTTCAGTACAGATTTGAGAAAGAAAATACTATAATATTCTTTGAAATAAGTGATTTCACTAGGTATTTCACCTTTAAATTGTGGCAAAGAAAGGCTGGGATAACAGATGGGGGTCTGTATTCTCAGCAGCATATGGCTATGTTTAAGAAAAGCAGTCTATTGTATGAGATGGAATAATACATGTGGGGATCATAAAGAAGGATGTCATTTGTTTTGGGTTAGTTGTGTTGTTTTTTTATTTCCTTGCTTCTTTTTAATAATTAACTTGTCATCTTTAAAACTGGCAGAAATCCTGTCTGGGCTGACCACATATACTAGCTGTGCTTTTACTGCCTCTTTGTGCATGTTTACAATATATGGAGAAAATAAAAAGTCTGTGTTGTTGGAAAATACCAGCTGCTTCAAGTGAATTTGCCTGCGTCAATGCTGTGTAGCACAGCTTTAGGCAGTGGTAGTAGCCAGAGCCCTGGAAGCAGCCTGGTCTCATAGCAATTGGTCTAAGCAGAGGCTTCTCAGCTACTTTTAGGTCTCCAGCTATTTGTGTAGAACTAGCTAAGATATTTCTGCACACAGAACAATAAGATATGGTGCAGTGCACATGTTCTTTGATTTATGAAACTTGGCAAGACCACGTGGAGTAAATTTCAGTCATCTGAAACTTTTTGAACAAAAAGAACATCTCTGTCACTTCAACAGTATCAGAAGTCTGTTAAGTATCTCCAATTTCAGAGATAGAAACTGGATACAAATTCATATCCATACTTTTTTTAGCATAGGAATGGTGATCACTACAAATGCTTGATATCACTGCTGTACAGCTTTATATTGTATGAACCTATTTATTGACTTGTAAGCCTAAAGAGTCCTTTGCCTTTCATTCCAGAAAGGCTGTGAAATATAGTAGGAAAGAATCTCCAAACAATTTATCCTTTAAGGTTTTGTCAATGTAGTGCAGAACATGTGGATCTAAGGAGAATTTGTGTGTGTCTGTGCGGGTGTGACACATGATAATCCCAATGGATCATAACTTAATTTACACTCTGAAATGTGCTAGACAACCTGCCCAAATCTGGGAGATCTTGGCACTGAGCCTTCTTTCTATACCTAGTCTCAACTACTCCAGAGTAATTTTATCTTTTCCTATCGGAATGGATAGGAAGAGAGTAATCTCTAAAGGAACACTTGTTCCTACTGAGCAGTCTAAATGACATCTGTGAGCATGACATGCAGACACAGCAGTTCCTGTTAGCTGCTGAAGCAGAGTGCTCACAACTAATTGCAGCTGAGGTTGACTGAGGACATTCAAAACAGAAGGAGTATTTTACATCTGAAGTCTATTGGATTATCTTTATCGGTGCAGTATCCCTGAAAAACCTGGTTTGTGTGATAGTTGTAAGAAATCTGCAGAGAAGTTGCATAGGAAGTAAGAATTTGTATATGTGGTCACATGGTTTTATATATACATAAAATATTTACAACACAGCATATCAGAGATAAGATACCTAAAGACATAGGGCTGAGAGAGATTCGACCTTAATAATCCTGGGGTGCCCTTAGATCTGAGGATAACAGACCAACTGTGGGGTGTCTTGGCTGTATAAGTCTCTAGTGATGATCTTATGTATGGAATGATTTGCAAATCATCTCTATATGATGTGTACAGAATACTACTGATGGTAATACTTCTAATTGATACTCAAAAATCCAGAGTAATGAAAAAGGCAGTCTGAAATGCCAGGAATAAAGAATTTTCTCAGTGACCTACAGATGGCAGACCAATATAACAGATGAGCAATAAGACTGAAGCGTATTTTTCTGAATGTTAGAAACATAGTACACCCTATTTATGAAGGTTCTCATGGAGAAAAAAAGTTTTAACTGTGTCACTGTAAAATACAAGCACTTTTTCAATTTCTTGCTCTACTTCAGATATTTTCAAGATCTTTAGCTTTATGCTGTAAATTGTGTTCAAAGCTAAATGTGAGCTGGAAATGTTTTAAGTATTGGCAAACTTGCCTAAAAATTTTCTATGATGGGCATGTATGGGAGCATGGATATATTTATTTTCATGTAATTTATGCCATCAAATTACTCTTATTTTTCTTAATAAGAATGCCACCCTCGTTTCTACTGACATCCTACTTTTGTGTAAGTCAAGATTTATCTTTTTTTTTCTCCCTATGGAAGACATCAATGGATAAAACTTTTTAAATCATTTAATAAAAAGGAAAAATTCTTTAAGAAGTATTTGGTCTGAAAGGAAGGAAGAATCATAGATACAGTAAAGCTTTTGTTTTTGCTTCCTGTTGGATACTGAACTTTAGTGGATGATTTGATACACTTCTGCATCCTTAACTCGTAAAAGCTGTAATTCCAGAAGCGCAAAAAAAAAAAAAAAAAAAAGCCTTTTGCTTCACTTGCAGGAAAAGAAATTACTGGAGGAAAGGGGTAGTGGAATTAAAATGTGTGTTTTAGCAGCCTTGTTACTCAATGAATATGTAAGATAAGAGATCCTAAACTCCATATTCTTTCAAGTGTTTTTATTTATTATACAACATCATTTAAAAGGGGTTGGAAGAAAAAAGCTGTTATAGGTCACACCACTTTCATGGTTTTTTTGGATGTCTAGAAAGACAAGCTTTCTTTAGTTGAGTGTTTCGGTCTTTATTATTATAATTTTATTTATTTTATGCCTGTATATTGAAGTAGGCTTTTATAAAATATTGTGAAGGATGGAAGTGATTACAACCTGCCGTGCAAGGTCCTATGCAGGAAATTGAAGAACAGGGGATGAAAAGTAGCCCCCAAACAATGGGCTTAACAGACTCTCAAATATACTTTGATAACTTTTTAACTAGAAAATACTTAGTTTCAAGCAAGTGACTGGAAAATATTTTGCTATATTCTTGAAGTATTTTCTATTATGGAAATCAAACAAACTGTCATGTTGGATTATCTTTCAGGCAAGGAGGAAAAAATGCTAGTTGAAACTGCATGCAGGTCTATGCTCTGATGTACTGTCACAGCTAAAACTGTCCGAAGTGTCTCGTAATCCAAAAGTGTTGTTCTGGATGTTAAAGTCCTAATGAAGCAAAAAACTCCTAATTCTTTGGGGCTATATATATTGAACATGCAAAGTTGCAGGAGGATTGTATTTGGTCTCTCTTAAGTTGCTCTTGTGCTAAGAAACCATGACAGAGTCATGGTCTGCTCTGACTGGGTCTGCATTATCTGTCATGCATATATTGGAGTGGGGAAAGAATGAATTTCCCAGCATATTAACTTCAAATGTGTCAGGGAAGTGTCTGTTTACGTAAAATCTGCCACATACATGAAATGTGGAAGAGACTGAAAAGGTGGCCCCTTAACGTTACTATATGTCAATGTAAGAGCCTTGATAACATTGTCATAGGTAGATGCTATTTGAAGAAAGCTGTTTTGCAGATCTGCCTGTATCAGAAATGCAAATACAAATGCTGAATGGTGAGAATAATGATGCACCTTGATACTAGGGGTGGAGCATCAACATGGCACTTGTCTGGCTGGTGATTGGATTGCTTTTTGTGCTTTTTTTCTTAAAAATAAAAACCAAACACACAACAAAAACCAAATAAAAGCCCCAGCAACAACCAAACAACAACAAACAAACAAAACCCAACAACAACAAACCAAAAAGAACCCAAAGAAACTGGGAGTTACATGCAAACAGAACAAAAAGGGGAGGAGATAATCTTGCCTTGCAAATGGCTTTTGTCAAGATCCTAAGCTTTTCTGTCTCCTAAGGTTTTTCAAACACCAAAAAGCAACTAAGTAAGACTAAGTAATTCAATGCACAAACTGATCAAATACGTTCTGCAAGTCTTTGTTGGCTCATGGGAAGGAGCTTTTGAGTCAATGATAAGGTGATGAATTGGCAGCATAAAAAATGAACAGCGTACTGAAAAAATGTGATTTAATGAGACTACAGTCTGTGACTTCCAGCCTCAGAAACAGAAATTCAGGTGTCTAAAATTTAACTTGTATTTTCTCGCACTTTTTCCCATGCTTTTAGAAGACGTAACAATTACGACCCCTTTTCTTTTTCTTTAGACTGCAGAAACTTTTCTTTCTCTCCCATATGCCAGCATATAGTATTCTTATAACAACAACTGTGTAGTCCGAGTTACTTTGAAAGGTAATACTTAAAATGTGCTTTCCTTATAATATGACCTAGCAGTTACAAAACAGGAGGTTAGTGAAGATTATAGGAGCAGCTGTCTGCTTTATGCCACTCCCACGCATTCCTGGAGTCAAACTTTAAGGACCAGACAAAGCAAGGCATGTTACAGTGAAAACCTTCTCTCTTCAAGGATCCATGTTGAAATAAAGAAGTCAGAATAGATTCGGCAGTTGCAGATCATGCTTCTACAGTTTACTCTGACTAGCTTGCCATTACTCTGACATGCCCAGTTTGCAAACACAATTATGTGCTGCTGCTTTTCTCAAGCTCTTCTAGGGAAACATTTCCTTGGGCACCTACACAAAGAGAAAGAGAAATTGAATGAGGATTAGTTCTGTTATTTCTCTCTAAAATATTAATTTACTTAGAGTGTAGGGAAAGTATAAACCAGTTTCTTGTTCTTTGTCTCTTTGATTTTCATTAAAAATAATAGTAAATATAAGCTGCAAGCCTGCAATTTACTGTGTTCTTATGGACACCTGCACCTTCATGGGGCCACACTGACTTCAGTGAGGTACTGTGTAGGCACAGCAGTCTGCCCACCTGTAAATTGTAAACCTCAGTGTAAGGAATTTGACTTCTTTATTTAGTGTTCCTGAAGAAGTTAGGCATTGGAAAGTGCCTGTAGGGCATCAGCAGGTGCCATATGACTTTTCCCACGCAATCTTACCAATGCATATCATTCCTGATCTATAGCTACCATCCTTGGGTGTATGGTGTGTTGCTCGCATTGAGATAAAAGAAGTCTTGCTGTGCTAATTGCAGTTTGTAATTGGTATTATACTGTTAAAAGGCAAATGACTGAAATTCAACTTCCGAATTTCATTCTGTTTAAAATTCATTGTGTTTGGTTTTTGTTTTTCTTACTGCAGTTCAGTTTTTGCCTGGACGTGAGGTTCTGGGGACAAGTTGTACTTTACAGCAAGATACCAAGCTATAAGGGGAAAGCAGCACTGCTAATAAAGAACCTTGCAAAAAAATGCAAGAATCTGCATCTACCTGTTCTAACCTGGCTGTGCAAACTCACATTTCATTTTATCCACTTTATCTAAGAGTCAGAAGTCTGTCTTACTTGGGTACCAACATCAAAGGAGACTGTACCAAAACAGTAGCTGCTTCTGGCTCTGGGACAGGCCTCACACAAGCAGAAGAGTCATGCTTTCTGCCACATCTCACTTCTCTTAAGTATCAAGATTACATCCAAAAAGTTAGTGATATTCTTTCTTGTGTGCAGTTTACCCTCATTTTGCCTTCAGTTATCATAAC
Source organism: Chloroceryle aenea (assembly GCA_013399075.1). Taxonomy (NCBI): domain Eukaryota; kingdom Metazoa; phylum Chordata; class Aves; order Coraciiformes; family Cerylidae; genus Chloroceryle; species Chloroceryle aenea. Next base: position 330,212 of record VWZY01006530.1, on the reverse strand, counting down.
TCTCTCTCGACTTATGCAAATAGTTGTTATTCAAAATTTTTTTTTTTTTTTTTAACATAGGGGTATTAAAACAATGATGTGCAATGTAACATGGGGCCAAACTCATGGTTGGAAACTCTTTCATGTAACTGAGTTTCACTGTTTTCAGGTTTGTCTCAGATTTGTTTCATTATCTAATCAGGACTAAAAACTGTTCTCTGTTAATAATCAAGGGTATCAAAGAGGGCTGTATCAAGTTTCTGTGTTTTGAGAAGACTGCAAATAATTATCAGGAGGCAGGGAATTAAATACATAGTGTTTTGTGTCTTTTTCAACTGAAATTTCAGAAGGAGAGTCTGTAGCTGAAGATGTGAAGTAGATAAAATATCAGTAGTGTATATTAAATAGACCTTTGGTATGCAGTCATGCTTCTTGTCATGAAAGAATTAACATCTATGGGGAAGCCTGTGTTTAGTTGAGCAACTGACTAAAATGCTTTCAAACACTAAGGGATTAATTTTTGCTTGAACATAAACTAGACCATGTAACTGCTTAATTAACATGAAACTTAAATATCCTACATAAGACAAAATAAAAACACAAAGAGTTTAATGTGACTGTCTCCCTTCTTCCTGTATTCATGCAACTTGTGTCTGGTCTTGGTATTGTCTCTGCACTAAGCCAGCCATACTCTCTTCTCTGGTCCAGCGTGAATCTGGGCACACTGCTGCCTGCTTCTCTTGGCAGTTGTTCAGCCACTTTGTGCAGCAGCCAGCTGCACCCTGTATTCTGTATTTTTATCTTAGTGGCACTATCTGTTACAACTTTTAGACCCTGAATTCTGTAGCATTCTTTTACAGAGAAATTAAAAGAAACTCTGACAAGTCTTTCGTATTGTAATGTCGGAGAACAGGATGTGGATGGCTATAGTTGCGCAACTCCTTTCACGCTTCCCAATTGTCCTGTAATATGCCTGTGATTTAATTTCCATTAAATGTCAGTAGCAGATTAGTCTCTCTTAAAATGCTGAAGTGGCAAACAAATTGCTGCCTTATTATGAAGTAATCTTAGCGCAGGTTGAGCAGAACCTTAAGCAAGCTGTTCTTGTTCTAAATCAAGCGCTCAACCTGGTAGGCAGGTTTATGTGGAAGTGGCTGAGAGCTTAAATATTTGTCTTTTCTGCAACTGTGCATTGATCCTTGTCTGAATAAAGAATCATACTGGTATGTGATAGGGGAATAGATCATCACACATCATATGAAGGATTACCATGGCATATTCAGTAAGCATTTATTTTTTAAAACGGGCTTTTTGGGAGACCTGTTGAATTTTAGTTTTCCTTCAAAGCTATTTTGGATAAGTTGAATTCCACACAGCTTGGATGGCTGCAGAGTTTTACCATGTGATCCTGAATGTCTAAATCACTCTTGAATATCCTGTTTGGGTTTGTTTTTTTGTTGTTGTTTTTGATTTAGTCATTACACTGGAATCTAGGGGAACATACTGTTAAACTGTTCTGCTGTTTTCCAAGGTGTAAGAATGAACTCCATTAAAACCAATGACGACTTCTTGAAGGAGCATTCCTGCTCTTATAACAGCTTCCATGAAAGGGTATTTTTCATGGGCATACAATAAAATGTAATAATGTACAGTAATTTTCTTGTTTCTGTTCATCTGTTGCTGGTTTCTATTGCAAGTGCCTTTATATCTGTCTCAGTAATTCAATTCTACTTCATCTTTGTATGGTATTTTAAGATAAATGCAACAGTTATGATCTTTGCCCAAGTAAAATTTCTTTCTATTTTCTTACCATACTGTAAACATCAGTTAATGTTTTTTGAGTTCTTTTCTTACTTGTTTCAGACAAATAGGATAGGTACAATATAGAATATGCTCAGATTGTATTTGCTTAGACATGTTTGTCTGCTCAAGAAAAAAGCTGAAAACAGTGCAAATACATAGAGTATCTTTCTTTTTTCTTGTCTGCAGTTCCCCAGGCTAGTGATAGCTCTTTGGCTGGCTCTGTTTGAGGACAGGATTCAGTTGTCTAAATGTGTAAGGTTTGTGTGACTTTAAGTCACCTTAGAGTATCTTTCCTAGTTTGCAACCACTCTACTGCATTGTTGTTGATGTCCCACAGGTCCTACTTTGTATCTGTCAGCTACACATGGGATGTCTGGGATACTCTAGGGCAAATGAAATAGCCATCTGGAGACTCAGAGGAATATCATAAACCATACAAATGTCATCAAGCACCTGTGTTTCAGTGACTGCATGCAATAAAACTATAGGCAAATCTTTGCCCAATAGTCAAACAGTACTATGAGATCTGTAATACACTGTTTTTTTTCCCTTTATGTTGTTATTTCCAAGGGTAATGTGCTTATCCAAAGGGATGTTACTAGAGTGACAAGTATAATATCAAATGTAATGTTTTCTTTGTTTAAAATCAATGCTGTGAGAGAGAAGAATCTGTGATCTGAAAAACTGCTGAACTCCATACCCCAGAAGAAACCAAGGCCTCTTTTATCACAGGGTCAAATCAGCAGTGGCCGATTTTGATACTTAAACCACTGGAGTCTTGTTCACAGTCACCTTGCTGCACTTAGTTAAAATTTATACTCTAATTTCTGTGCCAGATGGAGGTAGTCTATATGCACAGAAACAATGGTAAAATGCTGTCTGTGCTGCTATAATCACTCCCAGCAATCACTCAAATGGCAAAAAGAGCTAGACTGGGATTTGGGAACCTGTATTGGAGATGCCATCAGTCCATGGTGACTAGTGATGTACCAAATGAAAACAGGATTTGGAAGAAAGGCTGTGGTGGTCTTCCATGCAGTGCTAGCAATAAGGATTTTTTGTGTGTGTGTCAGGACAGTAAATCATGTTACGTGTGATTGCATGTTATGATACTGCTTTTTCCATTCAAATATTGTGTAATAAGGAAGACATTAATTATATCACAACATAGGCTTGAATGTGCTTGCATTCCTTGTTCCTAGCACAGGAGGTGGTATGCAAGGTTACTGTAGTATGTATTGTACACTGCTGCATTTTATATGCAAAGTGGTAAACTACTAACTGAGACCTGAGGTGTCCCAACTTCCCCTCATGGTGTCCCAACTTCCCCTCATACATCAATCACCCTTGGCTTTAATCCCTTCAGGCTTGCTGTCTTCCCTTTTTTTTT
>VWZY01006530.1:275665-317484 GCA_013399075.1 Chloroceryle aenea | reverse complement strand
TTGTTTTGTTTTGTTTTAGCTTTCTACTTATGATTCCTGTATCATGTTAAAACCAGAATAAAAATGTAGGGCATTGTCTCCTAGAAGTTCCCTTAAATTTAACAATTATACTTTTGTAGATTCTTCGTCCATCCCTCAAAAAGCCCCATATCCCTTTCTCTCCTCCACTCCCATCATGCACAACAAAGGAATCATTGTCAAAAATAAGTCTAACAATCTCTCCTTTTGGAGGACTCATTTGAGTTCTGGTGATGTTACAAGTTTGCAAGATCAGGATTGTGATGTTTGACAAAATTAACAAAAATTCCTGTCTTGGTGCCAGCTACCAATGTGACTTGAGACATGGAAACAGACATTCCCATGCTTGTCTGCTGTTCTTCACAAGGAAAACTTTTGGTTTTCTTTGTGCAACATGGTATTACAAGTTGTTACCCAGGCTAGGTGATGTAAGCAATATAGGTGACCTACACTTCATTGTATAATGAAATTATCTTTTCATCATGTAAGGTGGTCTAAAAATCTTTCAATAAATGACAAGAAAATTTATAAAGGGAAGACAATTAAGTCTTTATGCAATTCCTGGAAAGATTTACAAAGCCTTAAAATACCTTTTTCATATCCCGGACTACCTCAAAAGAAATGTGATTAGGCCATTGAGGGAAGTGATTCTTCCCCTATACTCCAGTCTCATGAGACCTTACCTAGAATACTGTGTCCAGCTTTGGCATCCCCGGCATAAGAAGGATGTGGACCTGTTGGAATGGGTCCAGAGGAAGGCCACAAAGCTGATCACGGGGCTTGAGTACCTCCTGTATGAAGACAAGGTTAGAGGGTTGGGGTTGTACATCCTGGAGAAGAGAAGGCTTCAGGGAGACCTTGGAGAAGCCTTCCAGTAAGGTGTCTATGAGAAAGCTGCTGAGGGATTTTTTAGTAAGGCCTGTCATAGTAAGACAAGGAATAATGGATTTAAACTGAAAGAATGTTAGGTTTAGAATAGACGTAAGGAAGTTCTTCACTGCAGCGGTGGTGAGGCACTGGAACAGGTTGCCCAGTGAGGATGTGGATAACCTTGGCTTGGAAGTGTTCAAGGCTAGGTTGGATGGGGTTTTGAGCAACCTGATCTAGTGGAAGGCATCCCAGCCCATAGTAGGGCACCAGAACAAGATTATCTTTAATGTCCTTTCCAACACAAACCATTCTATGATTCTGTGATTCTATGAAAACCCTTGTATGTAAAGTTTACAAAGGAGTCGTGCCACTCCAGGAGCATGTTTGAAGTGAAGGTGTGTTGATATATAGCACGAAGTGGTCATGGGCCTGTAGAGGTAGAATCTGCTTGTCCTCCTTGGGAAGGCATGGTTAAGAATTTACTACTTTTTCCAACTAATTTCTCCTTCTTGAGTGTAAGAAGTTGTTAGTATTAATAGTTAAAAATGCAGTCAGTGGTTGGATAAGTAGTTAATGACAGACTGGGCAGTAAGATATGCAGAAAAATGCACTGGTTTGAGAAAAGAAGGAAGAAAAAAAACAGCCCACAAAAAGACAAAATCTTCAAATATTTCCTTGCTTACTGATGGTCAGATTTATTCAAAGCAAGTGTTTCCACTCTGATGTAATATCTGTTGTGTTGATACAAGGTATATTAAACAAAACCTTTTGATGGTGAAGAAATAAATTTTTTAATATAGATTAAATGCTGTGGTACTGCTGATCACAATTGTATATACTATAGTCAATCTTTTAGACATATCTTTTCCCAAATATTAAAGAGTGAAGCAAATTATATTATATGCAAGATAAAATTGTTGATAGAATGTTAATTTCCCTGTGTATTTAATGTCCCATTAAATTTGGATTTACATTTTTATTGGTCTGGAGGTCATTATTTGTGTATGCTGTGGCATTGGTTTTCTAAATTGCAACTTTGTGCTTTCAAGCATAGCCATTTTCATGTGAAAGGGGATATAGTGAAAATGTGCTAAAGGGAGCCAACTGTTATACAATGCTTTCTAAAGCTTTTTTCCCAGGATGTAATGGCCAGCCCTCTCATTTGATCTAAAGTGAAACAAGTACCTCTCTTATCTAAGTATAGGTCTCCCAAGCAGGAAATGTTATATGGAAAAACATTCTGTTTTCATTTTCCTTTATACTCATTGTGTTTTAACTTGGGCTAAAATCACTTAAACTGTTTGGCTTTACTGGGAAGGGATTGTTGCGCATTTTTAAGTGATCATCTGGTACGCATGCAACTGTGCCATATGCAATCCCAGTGTCTTTAGAAGGTGAAAGGCCAGTATAGTGGTAATTTTGCCCTCTTTGCAACAGATGTTAAAGCTCTGCAATGTCCCTGTGTGACCATTAGATCACAGGCTGCTGAGATTGGTGGTTTATGTTTAATTTATTATCACACTATTAATCTATCTGACTGTCAGAACTCTCTCTTCCTCATCATTTCTAGAAGCCCCTATATTTTCTGTACAATTTAATTTCCCTTGTGATGGATCACCTTTATTTTGGCTATGTATTTACATAGATGAAGCTTGGCATCCATTGAGGGGGTGGAAGAATTGAGAATTGCAATATATAAAACTAACAACTCATTAAGCTTTAAAATGCTGCCTGAATTTACTCCATGCAGTATGTTATGGACTAAAATGCAACTGCTATCATCACCTTTGTATTTAAAAGAGAAAAAACCCAAACCAAGCAAACATAAGACTGCATGCCCCACCAATAACCCCCTTTCTGCTGTAGGTATTTTCTCCATTTACAAGTACATTTAGAATTAGCTGGTATGTTTCTTGGACTCTTGTCTGGACTTGTTTAGTTTTGCATTTGTATTTTAATGTGGGCAAGGAAGAAAGGGAGAGGCAATTCTGGGGGCATGGAAGAGAGAACAGCAGTAATATGAGAGAGAGGCTCAGAGTTTCCTTTTGTCAGTTCTTGGAATATTTTAAGCTAACAGTGGGGAGAAATTGACAACATTGTTCTGCTTTATTACTATCAAGATATTTTCTTGCTTCAGTAGCTTATAGGCAATTTTAATAGTTTATTGACTTAAATGCTGTGGTCTTGACTTACATTTAAGGGACAAAAAGAAAGAAGCAAAGTATTTCCCTACACTTAATTTCTGTATTTCTTCCTCTGCACCCATTCCTCCTGCCGTGTCTTGGTGAAAACTTTTTATAATTAATATTTTGCTCCATCAAGTGAAGCCTTTACGCAAATGGATTATTCATTACTCTGCTAAAAGTGATGGTGGATTCTGCAGGACTAATTTATTCTTTGCCACTGTCCTAGCTTCTGGCACACAGACACACAGACAGACACCCTACCACCCAGTGCCAAACTGGCAGTCCAGCTACTATAACAATGGGTGTTGAGTGACTGGATGCTCATCTCTGGAAACCACTCAACAGTATAATTGCATTATGTCCTCATCAGGTCTCACCTGCTTTTTTTATCCTTGAGAAACTCATAGCTCCAAATTCAGTTTGCTTTGGATTCAGTGTGCCTGTGCCAAATGTTGCTTTCAGAGATAGTTTTGTAAACTTTTACTGAAAAAATCTGGTGCTCTTACCTTGAGCAGACTTGTTCTTTACTGGCATAGCTGCTTTTGGATATTGCCAGTCTTTCTGGGTAAAGAAGACAGAAACTAGTATGTTTCTATTAATACCACAGAACGGTTATTTCTATACTGCTGTACTGTCCTAGTAGGTTTTTGCAGTCTGGTTTTTGCAGTCCTGGTAGGGTATGGCACATCAATCATTTCTGTAATTGAGGAGAAAACTTAGTGGTTCCTTTCAGCAGCCTAAATAATTTAAAAGTTCAAGTAAAAATAGGCACATTTGGGAAGTCCTCAGAAGTTAGTATTTCAGTTTTCTACACAATTCTGAAAAGGTGATTCGTCTAAGTTAGCACATTAATGGGTAGCTGATAGATTAACAATTTCTATCTTCTACATGTTGAATATATGGATTTTTGTAATAGTAATTGAAAAACAGCAATATGCTAATTTCTGTGAGTTGATATCTTTTACTACTGGAGCATGCAGTGCTTGGGCATTGCCCCATCAGCTGATACAGTGAAATTATGAATGAATCTGAAACAGTACTGCTGAACTTTCGTCAGGACACAAAGGAAAGTAAATATATCAACCATAATAATTTTCAGTGATTTATGCTTTTTTAATTTACACTGTTTATTATACAAACCATATTAATCTTTCCATGCAAATATTTTTTCCATGACTAATGGTAGTAAGTATCTCATAAAAACTTTGAAAAAGTATTTTCTTTTCTTTTTTCCCTTTATGAAACTTCATGTAGTGAGATCACAGTATCTTAAAATAGTGAGTTACTTAATTTTTTGTTTACAGCAATGTTTTACAGAATTGGTCATTTTTTAATTCAAAATATATTCATATTAATTTATAGTAACTTACATGCATGGGGTTTTACCATAAATGTTCTGTTTCTGCAAACATTATGACACACTCTTAATACAGAGCAGAGATCAGGCAGAAATCTGCACAGATGTGCAATAATTTATATTTGCTCACTGGGATAAAGCTGCAGTGATTACCATGGCATTCGGTGTGTTTAATACCTAATAAATATTATGCTTGTGTAATTATTTGTACAAGAATTTGTAGAGAGCTTCATGATGATCACTTAAATGCAAATGCGATTAAAACTTTCCCACAATGAGCACTTGTAGGTCACTTGAGTCAGTGGCCAAATTGTAATTAGTGTTTAACATGTCTACAACCCCTGTAGTTTACATGCTTCTTTGCAGACATACCAGAAAACAAGGTCCTTGCCCAGTAAATCTTTTACAGTTTTGTTTGTTCTTGTAACTATGGATTCTGTGGAAGATAATGGAAAAGCTTCCACAAGAAGTGGAAGATAAATTTGGCTTACTTTATTGATAGAATAGTTTTGAATCCTCTTGGAATAAGCACTAATTGTTCTAGAGGAAACTTTAAGAAAAAGTGGATTCACCTATTGTTAAGGGTTTTGTGCAAGGATTAAATTTCTCTGGTCTTTAAAGGAAGATGCTTGTCAATTACAACATGTGAAAAAAAGGAAATTAAATCATAGAATGGTAGGGGTTGGAAGGGACATCCAGAGATCATCAAGTCAGATCCACCTGCTAGTGCAGGATCACCCAGGGCATACCACACAGGAACAGGAACAGATCCAGGCAGGTCTCGGTCTCTTGGACCACTTCTTCTGTTTCTTTTCCATGTCGACATCTGCAGTATCACCAGGGAGACCTGGAAAGTCTATCAATAGCAACTGTCTTTTTCTGAAGTTGAGGGATGTGTGACAATCTGTGCATCTACAGACCTCACTTCGGTCTCTTGGGAAATCACTGAGTTTTGGGCCTGTGAAGGCAGTGTCTGAGAACAAATGGTATTACCAAGGGTAAATCATGTTTGAACAACCTGGTTGTCTTCTACAGCAAAACAAATGGATTTTCAGATGAGGAAAAATCATCTTATGTCCCATACCTCCACTTTAGCAAAGCTTTCCCCAATGTATCCCTCAATATTCCTGTGCCCAAGTTACAGTTTGAGGGAATGGACAATTAGATGAGTAAAATACTGATTGGATGGACTTAGGCTGAAGGAATGGTCCAGCAGGAATATAAGGAAGTTCAGCAAGGACAAATGCAAAGGTTTGCACATAGAAAGAAATACCCCTTAGCAACGAAACAGCTGGGGAGGACCTTTGCAGAAAAGAACCCATTTCTTTGTGACAGCAAGCTGAGTATGAGCCAGCAGACTGCCCTGGCAGCAGAGATGGTCAATGGTATCCTCAGTTGTGTTTAGAGGAGCACAGATGGTGGACTGAAGTGGAGATGGAAGATTGAAAGGATATCCTTTCTCTACAGAGACTCCTAAAATCAGAAAATGTTTTTCAATGGACAATAACACTGCTTACACAAAAAAAGTTCTAAGATGACATTTCAGAAGAGGAATATGCAATAGATGGATTTTTCATTATTACTAAATAATACTAAAAAAAAAAGAGACAATATAACTTTCTTCTTCCTTGAGTATACCTGGGGTACTCTCTGCTATGACATATGAAACTTTCATATTTCTTTTATTAGAAGCATTTTGCTCCTAGCTATTTTTTTTTTTACTCCTTATGGCTTTCTTTATAATGTAATTTTCAGGTAAGCTCTTTACTTAAGCAGGAAGGAACAATAGTAAGATTGGAGTTTGGGTTTGAAGTAAGACCAAACTCCAATCTTACTATTGTAATTGAGTATTTTTGTACGTGTTGCAGCAGTTACAGTGCTATGTAGTGGAGGAAAAAGGAAACTTTAGATTTTCTTATTTGATCATCTTCACAAAACTAAACTTTTAAATTCAGACACTTTTAAAAGTGTGGCATTAGTAATGGAGCATGCAGTAGTATTTGTGGTGGAGTTTTGTTCTTTGTTTTTTTTTTTTTTACAAAGTAATTTGATGTTGTCTCTTATGTTAACTTGGAGGTAGGCACTGATTAGCTCAGTCTTCTGAAAAAATGTCTTTCCAAAATGCTCAGTCACTCTTGAACTTTGATTTGGAGAGTAATTTTTCTGATAAGATGCTCCTAACTTCTATATACCTTAGTAATTAATAGTATATTAACTACATTTGAATAGATGCAAGCTCATATTTCTGAGGTACAGAATATATTTAAAAATCTGTTAGGACATAGGACTTCTCTCTTGATTTGCTAAGACCTAGAGACATGCAGAGAGTGAGGTTTAAACACTATCTCTGTAGAGGCAACCTTCTGTGAGTGGCTTGAGTTGTCCCTTTATTTAAATCAAATTCTGCATTTTTGAGAATAGTAGAAGCTCTTGGAAGTGCCTTTTCTAGCCAATACATCTATAGGCATGCATACAATGACAGCTTTTAAGTCTGTGTTTATAACACTGGGTGTGTTTCAGCTGCAATTACAGCCAGTACGTGCATATTGGGGGATTTAAGAAACTGGGGTTTGTAGTCAAATAAAACAGTATCATTTCTATATGGAATAGATTCTAGGAGCACAACTGTTGGAGTATTTTTTTTTGGTAAACTAAGTTTTTGAGGTGTTTCAGTTTTTTACTTCTATTTTTTTATTTGTACCCATAGTTATGAAATTTAACTATGTGACTAGGGCTTTTAGTGTAGAGTGCTAACTAATTCGTAGGGAATGTCTGTTATAATTATCTCCTAAGAGGAAAAATTATGTTGGTCATTTAATACCACCCCAAAAGTATGATACAGAAGAAAAATCAATTATTACAATTTGGAAGACGGAAAGAGTATTAAAATGGATGCAATTTCTTTTTGTCAATTGCATGTTGCAAAACCTCAAGATTAAATAATTACAAGTGAAAGGTTTTTATACATTCTAGGATTATTAAAATATGCTCAAAATGCTGCAGTAGAGAAATACCTCTAGAAATGTAATTCTGAGAACTTTTATTACCTTTGATGTTAAAAAGAAAAAAACACCAAAAACATCCCAATATTTCTCAAATAACATCAAACCACCAAAACACCACAACACTTATTTATGCACCTTTCTGTACTCATAGATGACATATGTGATTTTACATTGTCATGTCTTCAACATATCTGTGAGGATTTTTTTACAAAAATCCTTTATTTTCCCCAAAATATGATTTACACATTTTAAGACTTACTATGCTATAGTTGAACAGTGTGAAATTGTCAAAAAAAAAAAAGTAGTTTAAATTTCTCTTCTATCTTTCTTTCACTTTCTATAATCTGCCTTATTCTGAGGGCTGAGCAAAAATGCTGCAGAAGAGTCAGGAGGAGCAAAGCACACCTGTGCAGTATGATGAAAAAGGCTCAGCAATACCCACAGCTGCCAAACAGATGAGCAGTTTATAACAGAGCTAAGATTCACAAAGAAATCTGGGCCCAGAACTAATCAGATCTAATTAAGACAGGCGTGTTATGGTCCAGTACTGTTGATAAGGTCAGGGTTCCTGTAGCTCTAAATGAGGCATGTTATAATTACGATCTAATTGAAAAGCTGGGAGTGATACAGAACCTGTGTGCTGCTGGGTCTGAAAGAAAAGTTGCTCTTCAGGTCCTGTTGTGTGCCTTATTAGATTGTTAATGCTCAATTAGACAGCTGTGCACTTAAAGAAAAAAGTGCATGTGATGGCTGCACATGGTTCAGAGAACCTATATGAATTTTTCAATATCTCTTTGGATTTGATTCATGGTGATCTACTAAATATACAGGAAAAAAAAACCTTTTATTTTTTGTTTTGTTTACTTTTCTCCTCACAGTTTATCTAGAGATACAGTGAGTCAAAAGGCTCTTAGATTATTTTTATCATGATGTAAAAATACAATGGAGGCTTTTTGAAGTGCAGTATGTATATTCATCAGTGTGCAGTATGATACATGGAACTTGGAGGCTGTATACTCTCTGGCTCTCATCTGTCATTATCAAGCAATCAAAGTGCTCTGGAGTGGCTTTCTCATTCTAGAAACTGTGGTACCTTCATTTGTGTTATAAATATGACTTGACAAATTATCATACCTTAGCCTGGATTGTGTCATGCACAGTTCTGATTTCCCTTTTTTATGGTGCAGAATTTATAGGTTTGAATTCATTCTTACCATACCTACAGTTAAAAACTTTAATAGAAGACAGGAGTTTTCAAGGCGGAGTGAGAAGTCATTCACACGTACATTAAAGTGTATAGAAAATTGCTGACATTGTCGAGCATTCTGCTTTGATCCAGTGTGTTATTGCATCTAGCATGCACACCTCTGCAAGAATAAGAGAGGTACAGAACCTAAATACTAGCTTAACATGTGCTTAGCATGTGTTGGAGATGGAGATGATGGACTTTTTCAATCTGCAGGGAAATTAATTCCAATATCACAAAATACTTTTTTTGACAGTTTTCAAGACAGTTTTCAAAAAAAATTACTAGAGAGTTCTCTTATTCTGCTTTTTACCGAGATCAAATTTGAAAAGCCCGAATAAGCTCTGTGAAGCCTTTCATTCTGCAAAGTATCATGGCCATAACATTTGTATGGTAAATTAGCCTTGGCTAACAGCCAGATGCCCACCCAGCATCTTTCTCTGTCCACTTCATGAGTGGAATAGGGAGAAAAAAGGATGAGACAGGTTGTGTGTCAAGATAGACAGGAAAATGGCTTACCAGTTGCTGCCACAGGCAAGATAAACTTGACCTGGGGAAAATAAATTGAATGTATTGCTTGTTCAAAATAGAGTCCTATGTTGAGAAACAAAGACAAAGGTTGAAACAGCTTCTCTTCATGCTGTCCCTTCTTCCCAGGCTCAACATCACTCGTTTGGTTTCAAATTCTCTATGCTCTGCCCTGAGCATCAGGAATTGGGTTTTGGGGAGGGTACACACAGCACGTAGTGATTGCTTTCCAATGCTTCTTCCCTCTCATGGTTTTCACCTTCACTGTTACAGGCTTGCCACAGCCAACAATGAAGCTCTGCTTGGGCACCACAGAGCAACTCCTCCTCCACTGACCTTGGTGTTTGTTGCCTCTCCTGTTTCTCACTTTTCCCCTCACCACCTAGGCAGTGTTTTGCCCTCCCTTACCCAGGCTTTCCTCAAGAAACCACCATCATGGCTGTGGGTCTTGGTCGTACCCTGTGCTGGGTCCATCTGGGACTGGCTGTGTCTGGCACAAAGCAACCCTGGCCCCTCTGCACAGAGGCTGCCCTGCAGCCCCCTGACAGCAGCACCCGGGGACGTGCACCCTGTATATGCCCTTAAATGCAACACGCAGTGTCCTGACTTGCTCTTCTAGTAGCAGCCAAGTAAATACAGAGCTGTTCAAACTCTGTGTNAGTGGCCTTGCTCTGCACACCAATTCTTGGTAGTAACTCTAAACATGGGCTGTTATCATTGCTGGCAGCAGACACTCTGTGAGAACAGGCTTCTAACTTCAGAAAGTGCTGTTAATTAGAAGTACTGAACTGAAAGGTAAAATCACTGAACAGAATTAGTCCTGTTTTCACCCAAACCAGGACACAGTTAATGGCTGGTTTATGAGATCCACTCTAGCTGGATGTTTTTTCTCAGACTGACAGAAAAAAATTTATAAGTTTCTTTGTACATACCCTACACAGAAGGTAGAAGTCTGCTGGCTTGTTCCTCCCTCAGATAATCAGCATAGTCAACTAAATGGCCATCTAAGCAGTGAAACAAGATAACTGACTACCTTATTAAAGCTCAGTCTTCTGCCTTCTATGTATTTTAAGCTAGCAGGGTACCTCTGATCTGCTGCCAAAAGACTTGCTCTTCCTTATCTTCCTAGGGCTGCAAACCAGGCTTGCATCCTCACTCAGGGGGGGATTAGCCAACCTGGGAGATGACAAATAATTATCTTGGATTGCTCTTGTGCTGATTTAGAAATTGCAGTGGCTGCCTGGAAAAAAAACAACCCGACAGAAACAAAACCCACAACAAAACAGCACCCCTGCCTCCCGCCCCCCCCAACAAACAAACAAAAACCAACCAAACAGAACAACCAAAAAACAGCCAATCAAAACAAGAACAAAAAGGAAAAAAAAAAACCACCAAAAAAACCCACCCCCCAAAAAAAAAAACAAAAGCCAACCCAAACCCTACACAACCCAGAGTTCTTGCACACAACTGCATTCATCCCATCCATTTTTCTGGAGGCTTTGGTTTCAATTTCAAGATCTTGAATGCCTGAGATTTGAGTGTGTGACCAGAGAGCAAGAGTGTGGGTATATATAGTTCTGTCTGTCCATCAGTAGCACAGCTATCCCCACCATTGCCAGACAGCAGGAGTTGGAGTGAGCTGAGAGGGTTGGAGTTGTGTTAGAAACTGCAGCTGTTTGGGTTAGTCAATAAATCTTTTGCTCTGATTTTCTGCATTGCCTGGTCTGTGCAAGCAACTTCTGCAGTGGCTACAGGAAGCTGGCAACGGCAAGCTGCGCAAGGCTAAGGTAGCCAGCAGTAGGCAGCTGCATGTGGCTTTTCACATGTCTCTTTCCAAGTATGAGCTGTGTCCAGACTTTTAGGACATGTGCTCACTTCTATCTGCTTAAGACTCTGCTAGGTCTTTGTGCCAGTCCCGTGGGTATCTTTTTTTTCCTTTATTCTCTTTCAAGCAATCAGAGTAAAGGGACTACAAGCTGAGTCTTCTTGAGTAAAGGTTTTTATTTTTTCAGCAGGTATGAAAAGGATCCCTAATGCTCTGAATAACCTTTTGGTAAACTTTTGTGCTGGTAACGCAAGATACACTGTAAATAAACATATTTAGAATGAAAGGTGCAGCCTTATTTCTTAGTTGTTGCCAAACAATGTTCAATAACTTATAAAATAACTTCAAGAACTTATTCTTTCCTTCTCCTGTCCTTAAATTATAAATGCCATACAGTGATTAGATGCCTTTTGTTGATTTAACTGTTCCGAGAGTATATGGAAAAGGGACGACATAATGATGGAAGTCAGTGCTGAACAGTAACAAATGGAAAAGAATGTTGGTTTTTTTTTTTAATTAAGTCCCATTTTATTTAGAAATAACTGTTCTTTTCACAAGAACCTTTTTTGTGGAGTCTATGATTCTTCAGCTAGAGGAATAGATTTAAAGAGATTTTGCCAGTAACATACATTTTCTTAAAGTTAATTTTAATTAATTTTGAGCTGCAACCGTTGGAACCTTTATGTCTGTGTAAAGGCATTTGCAGTTTTGTAGGTTTTCCTGTTGTTTTTGGGATCCTCTGTGAATCAAGTTTCATAAAGAAACTTGGGGAAAAAAGTCTGGATTGTTTTTTAAGCGTGTGTTTTTTCTGTGTATGTGGGCATTTTCTTTTTAATGGGAAATTCACATCAATAATGTATTTCATTGTGATAACTCCTACACAGATTAAGGCTGCTATGAGACTGACCCTTCCTATTGACACAAAGGTCTGGTCTATCTATCACCTACAATAATACCTAATTATTCTGAATGTGTCATGTGTCAAGTGCTGATAAACTTCAACATTATATTCTTTTCCACATCAGTTATCATCAGTATTTCATGTGGACTGGCAGGATGTAACATTTGCTATTTTTTTTTCCTTCCACTGTATTTTGTTTTACCTCAGCAAATTGTGGTGTAAAAAATATTTAATACATATGGAGGACTGTAGCTGATACGGCAGACTTCTGAATGATGGCTTTTCACTTGTCTGTCTATTTTTTGGGGAGGGGGGGTGAGGTTTGTTGGTTGGTTTGTTTGTTTGTTTTACAGGGGTGTGGCTTTGGGTGTTTTTGTTTGTTTGTTTTGATTTTTTTTTTTAACTAGGACTCTTGATTAAGTATGGTTTCTATCTCCAGTTTGTCCTGAGCATCTTCTCTCTTTTGAGCACACTCATTCCAAAAGAAATCATTTTGAAAGCAAGACAGCACGCACAATATTGGACATGACCTCTGTGGTTGTAGAGTGGCTGTAAAATTAATGTCCATTTGAAAGGAAAAGGCTGAATAGTACTGTATGCAAAAACTATTGATCAGGTTAAGGCTATACTATGGGTTATGGATTATGTTAAGGCTATACTGTACTTATTTCCCTCACAGCTTAGTACCTGGAATGCTGTTAGATGTACAAGCAGTTGTGTTCAGTGCTTATTTTGGTCAAAACTCAAAGCCTCGAGAAGCTAACAAATCAAATGATGGAAATAACATGTTTCACCTTGAAATTACTTTCACCAGGACTTGTTTTTTTGTGAAAATTATGTTATTGGTCTTTTACACCAGAGCCATCTTTCCCTCTCCCAGTACATTCTGGACTACTTTCAGTTGAATACAAGTAGCTCTATTTATGGAAGTACAGTAGAAAGAAGAGAAATTATTTCACTGGGAGCAACTGGATGATAAATATAATGACTTACAGTAGCCATATTAGATGATAGATCAGGACAAAGTAGAAATATTGATTGATATTATATACATGCATCTTTCTTTTTGCTCTAGGAAACACTCCTAAGATGTGAAAAAATACAGGGAAAAAGTATGGTTAATCATTTCTGTGGAAGTCTTATCAACTCAAGATTAGCAAAAAAAAAACCAACCCAAACTAATTTACCTTCTCAGTGCTGTCTAGCCTCAACTACTTTAAAACAAATTACAAAAAAAAAAAATCATAGTCCCACCATATATTGGTAAAATAAATAAATAAAATCCAGCATGATTCTAGTAACTAATATTACATGTAACAGATAGAAAACTATTCCAGTTTGAAGAAGAAAATGTTCAACATTACCTACTTTGAGTATTAATCTCTGGAAGTAAGCTAAATGGAAGCACAAATACCTCTTAATTTGTAATTGAAAAGTGCTTGTGTTGCTTGTGTAGTCTAATTGCTAATATTTGTGTTTATATATTTGAAACAATTTTATCAGTATTTTAAATTAAGAATTTACCCTCACTACTTAATAAAAAAGCAAACATACACTTAACTTTTCGGGACTGTTATAGAAAATATTTCGGGGAGGAAATTTATTTTGACCTGAACGTTTTGGGGGTTATGGTGGTGGTTTTTTGCTTGGTGAGGTTTTGGGGCGTGTGTTTTGTTCTTTTTTGCTGGGGTTGTTTTGTTCTTTGTTTGGTTGAGTTGTTGTTGTTGTTGTTGTTGTTGTTGTTTTTACCTTGTTCCATGTTTGATTTGGAGTCATGATTGTCACAAAAGTACCTTCAACTGTTAGCTTACAGCCGAGAAATCTGTAACTAGTTCCTGAGTACAAATGAATGCCTTACAGTGGCATTATCTGATACTCACAAGGCCTACTTTCTCTTATTCTTTTAATTTTGAATGGTTGGATTCATTCTTCTGTTTAGCTAGTCCAGTAGTCCAAATAAAGCTAGAAAAACTACATGCTGATGGTCTGCTTGTCTTTGCCCTAGACAATAAGATTTGTCTGCTTGAATACACCTATAATGGTACGGATCCCTTGGACATGAAATAAATGAGTTTGATATTCCTATTTCTAAACTGAGTTTCGTGGGCATGTTATCAACTTCTGGACTTAAAATTTCAATGCCTCATTGTCATCTGCTAAAAAATAACTGTTTCGCTCACCCATCAGTTCTGGAACAGATGTAAGTACAGACTGAATTCTTCAGGGTGATTGTTTCCCTTGTGCATCATGCAAGAGTTGAAGAAGTGGTGGTATATTTTGCATAAAACTTGCTTTTTGGGTATTGTATGTGGAAAAAACAAAGTGCTAGGATGCACAAAAACAAAGCCAGTCTTTACTCCCTGGATTTGTAGCTGTTGCATTCTTGATGTGCTAAAGCTTGGACTCCTGCTTCCATAACAAAGAACTCTAGCACGAGCCATAGTTGCTGTACTTCCAACTAGTTGCTGAAGAGAGAATTATCCCACTACTTACCAAAAATGTAGGCAACTGTCAGCTTAATAGGTAATATATGTACAAAGTATCTATCTTTCTTTGATACTGACTTGAATGCTTTATCAATGAGACGATGCCTCATGTGACAGCCAAGAACAAAATGCATTCCCTCAGAATCATCAGTGCTAACACAAAAGTGAAAGTGAAGCTTCTGGAGAGTTTTATCTGATGGAGTTCCTGAGAAATTCCTCCATGGATAAAGGGAGCTATCTCTGCCTTGGGAACAGCATCATGATGGCTGTGAGCTACTTTGACATTTATGTAGTTTATATATAGAGGGTAATCTTTATTTTATAATTGATACAGCTAGAAAAAAAGAATGAGGACTGGTACCCATGATTTAAGAAATATTCCTTTGCTTGCTAAACATATGAAGGCAAAACCCTTTCAGTACAAGTCTTAGAGATTGGGAAGCTGACTTTATGGAGTTTGAAGTGTAATTTCAGGGAAACTAGAAGTAGTAGAACCTTGTTAGTGAAGTAGAGCTGACTTTGTATTGGTCGTGTTGTGTGTTGTGTCCCATTCCCCCTCCCCCCTTCCTGTAAATTCTGAAGGAAAGCATGTACATGTTAAAGTAAGGTTCAAAGTTACATATTTCAAAATTCATAATGCTGTGCCTCATCTGAATCTCTAATGCAGTTGTGTTGCATCTTACCACTCTGTTTTTTGAGAAATACCAGGGCATTAAGACAGTAAGTGACAGCAGCTGCTTTTCCCTTTTTGTTTATCTTGATTTCCAGCATATATATTTTGTTCCTTATACTCCTTGTTCAGTGCAACAGTATTTTCAAAAAAAAAAAAAAGTAGAAATCCACATTTCACTTCTTATTAATAGCTTCTATTGATAGCAGTTTTCATCTGTTTATTTTATATTTTGCTTTAGTCCAAATCCCAGTTCCAATAAGTCTTACTCCACATTAATTTACCTCTAAGCCCTAAAGACTGTAGTAAAGTCTTTAATCTCCTTTAGCACGTTGAGGAGGAACACAATTGGATTGGCAATCATTAATGAAATATCTGTATTAAGTGCTATATCTTACTCCCCTGCCTTTGCTTCTGTCCTTTGATATTTGTAGGCTTTCTTATTTCTTTGGAAAAAACCCAATCCTTTCCTCCTTCTCTTTTCAGAGCTATTTGCATGAATAGTACTGCAGATTAGTCAACTAGGTTTTCAAATTACACTATTCAAGAACATACCAAAATTTAAATTCAGGTCACCCTGTGCCTGAAATTGTAAGAAGATACTACTGCTGATGCCCACTTTTTGACTTCAGTGTCCCTTTCTGTATTTAGACATCACAGTGAAGTTGTCTGTCACTTTCAAATTTTAGACATAAAAGCTAAGAACTTTCTGTGGAATTACTTCCATAAGTAGACAAACTGCAATGTTCTTAAATTTAGTAATGTAAGTTTTACCTGTATAAACTTTGCCTTTTCAGACATGAGGCTGACAAGAAATTAAATCCTGTAAACAACCACCTGGGTAGGGAGATGCTTTTTCTTCCCTCCACCCCACCCCCCTGGTTGGGGCAATGTTTTTTGTTTTGGTGTCAATTTTTTCATGAAGCCCCAAATTGAGCTTGGCATGTAAAATTCATACAGAAATGAGTACCAAGAGTATATTAGTGCTCTGTCTTTTGAAATAGCTTCATCTATTGACTCTATGTAGTTGCAAACATGTTGACCATGCCTCTTTCCTTCCTGACCTCCTCTAACTGTGCCTTTCCAAGCTATCCTAGCAAGAGGCTTAAAGTCACAGAGATGTTCCTTAAAACAATCATAACTTTTTAAGTACCCCTGCCTGTGCTTTGCTACCTTATGTGGCTCAAGCAGCAGAATCTCCCGTCATTTATATGCTTAAAGACTGTTAGTGTTCCTAAGGTAGAATTTGGAGACTTTGCCAATCTGTGAGATTTTTTGCTAGAACTTCAGAAGTAATAAATCCTGAATGAATAAAAGTCATAAAATCTAAGACATAACCATTGTTACATATGCATACCTGAGAAGTATCTCAGCTATGCTATCGTATGGTCTCAGAAACAACTAGTTGTTCCTTTGCTTGTATCAATTTTTGTGACTACACTAAATATTTGGAGGGATTATTCTTCCCATTTACAGGAAAAACTATGAAATCCTCAAGGAGTCATTTCCAGCTGCCTTGGCTTTGGTCTCATGAATACCAGCCTTGATCAGTGGACAGTGTAATGTTGTGTGGAGTCTCCCATGAGAGTCCAGTATGTGAAAAAAGCAGATTTCAAATGTTTGACATGTCAGGCTGAGGAATCAAAACTAAATAAACTATAATGGCTTCTAAATTTTGGATGATATGAACTGCTTGACAGTTGGATCACGTGGACATATTTACTATACCTTGTCTTTTTCTACATAAACTTCAGTTTTACTCACCTCCCTCATGCGCCACGATGTCATAATATGTCGTCTTCAACTGAAACAAACACAGTATCTGTAGGAAGCTAATTCTTCAAATAATGGCAAGGTAGGGACAGATAACCTCCTCCTTTGAAAAGCTGAATACTCATGGCTCCATTTTCTATGATACTATTACACTGTTTATGTTTCAGTGTAGCAAGGTGGTAAATAGATCAGTGTGTTCTGAAATAGATTATTTCTTTCTTTTCACTACTGAGAGAACTGGTACTTTATTTACAAGTGTTGTTCATTTTTCATGTCATTGTTCCCACGGGAATTAACATAAATCAGACTAGCTCAAATGTTCTATTTCATTGTGGGACCAGCAGCTGTTTCCCAGAAGTTCAGACATGCAGAACTCACCAGTCAGACAGGCAAAGTCAGCTATATCCAGTTTCATGCCGTGATATATTCACGCTACATATGCCTATTAGAGATTACAATAACAAAAGGATTGTATAGTTCTTTTGAGAAATTATGAGTTTAGTTATGTAATTGTCTGCCTTGCACTCTGTAAATCACAGTGGCACAGAAATGCAGTTTGTGAGCAACCAGGTCTTTGGAGGCATCCAGTAGTGAACTGCTCTAAACACAAGCCACTGAGCAGTAGCAAGAGATAAACCCACTTTTTCTTCAGTTTTAAGCAGGTCTATAGAAGCAGGTAAACAAATGCAGTGTGGTTTTCAACTGATGCAAACTAAAAAAACAAATTATAAGAGAAGCTAGGAAGAGCTAAATAAGTTCTGCTTTATTCTTTTGCCCCGTGATTGGACTGCTCTCATGGTATAATCCATGGAAAGGAAAAAAAGTCTGCTGCAGGGGTGTCTTGGGAAGGATGTATAGATACTTCTTTGTCCCTTTTGAGGGCAGATTTTCCTGGATGGCCTTTTCTCTGTATTAGCTCTGATTTACTGACTAGCATATGAAAAGAAAGCAAAGGCAAAGGAAAAAACCTTTATTACCTATTTTACTGATCAATCATATTGAGGTAATTTGTTTCATTATTTACCAGTTTAAGACTCAGTGCCAGACATGGGGATGGAGTCTCCATTCTTGTGAAGTCTGTAAGATTTTGTCTCTGATGCAGTTAAATCTAGGATTTCTGTCTCCTTTAGTGTTATGTGTGTCAGAATGGAGAAGGAATAGGTGAGAGTGATAAGCATCTCTGTCTTCCAGTTTCACCATCGTTTCAAATACAGAAGGGATCAGATCCGATGTTCACATATGGCAAACTGTATTTATTATAGCATTTGTCAAAGATCTACAATATTTACCTACTGGAATGTAAGCATCATTTGGTCTTGAATTCTGACATTTTAAAATATCCTTAGTTAACAACATTTAGGAAAACTTAGTATTAGCTTAATATAATGCATACCTTTGTTTTGCACAAAATAGTTTTCTAAAAATCTCTTCTCAATCTCTGTTGTGATTATTAGGGTTTATTCATGCACTGTTTCACAAAGCCCTAGTAACATTGTGGCTGATGATTTCTTTGTTTTGCTGAAGACTTCTATAAGCAACGGTGAGATTTCTGCTCTCCTGTACAGAATGTTTTATGGTGACTTGTCAGTGAAAGGAACTGCCAGCTTGAAAGTGGCTATCAAATGGCACCACTCTATGGAAGGACAACGTAATGGTTATTTTACTGAAGTATGTTTTTTGCTTTGTGTTGTCAAAAAAAAAGACAAGTATCTGGAAAATTATGTATCAATTATATAGTTTGTATAAACGATGAATTTAGCTATTTAATGATGTGGTTCTTGATGGCATACAAGTTATTAGCTTTTTTTTTGTTCTTTAAGTATATGCATTACTTATAGGGAGAAAAATAATTTCCAGACTTAATATTTCAATATTAATTTAAATTTACTGGAGATTTACTGCATTAGGCCTGAAGGCTCCATTTGGCTATTTCATTAATAGGACTGATCATTCTTTTACAGAAAGAAAACCTTATTTTATTGAGTATTTTTCAATAGTCTAGCTATAGTGAATCTATCTCCTTGAAGTGTATGTTTGTGTAATCATCTCTTCCCCCCCCCCCTTACTTCTCTTATTTCCTATTCCAAAGGCAAAATGAAGCAGGATGCGATTGATTAATGTTGGAATAAGGAGGTTGGGCAGACTGCACTTCTGTTGACTTTGGTCTAATAGAGATATATTGAGAGATTGTAAAATGGCAGCTTGGGTCTAATAATGACTTTCCTTATACTGTTGCTTAAATCCCTTCATTCTCCTGGTCACAGAGCACAAGTATAAAATACCTAGTCGCTGTTTACATATGGGAAAAAAATATGCTTTAAAGCATATGCGGGAATACACAGGGTTAATTTTTGTGTTACAAACAGAATAAATCTCATGCTCAGAATAGGAGAAAATATTTATAGTTTGTAACCAGCTTATGTTACTAATCAGTTTAAATAAACAGAACTGTAGATAAATTTAGGGAAGAATGGAAATTATTTACTCTTCTCTTTAATGCATTTAAATGGTTACTAATGATATTTAACATGAATTTAGTAGTACTACCTTTATGAAAGCAAAACGATGACTTCATAATAGCAAAAAAGGGAGTCCCTCCTCATTAGGTAGTGCTGTGAGCGTCCCCAGCTTCGTCAGGTAAAACAGACTTGCACTACTGGAAAAAAAAAAAAGTCATAATTGAAACGTGATCAGATATTGCACGTGATCAGGTAGATTTTGAAACCTGCCCAGACTGTTTGGGATGCGTAATTCCAAGATTTGCTGATCTCTCTCAAATTCTGTATCTCTGTCAATGTGAAGGCCAATGAAGGCATATGGAATGTATCTTTCACGCATTTGATTTCCTTGTTGGGCATGGGAGGTGGGAGCTGTGAATCAGCAGTCTGTTCTGGGTATCATTTTATGAATTAAACAATAAATTAATTAGAATGCACCTCAAATTACAAAAATGATCTATTTATTTTATGCTGAATTGCATCGGTGTGTCTTGTTCTCAGTGACACAAGGGATGGGCTTTCTGTAATCACCTAACAGGATGTTCTCATTGCACTTATTCTGATGAATGATACAAAAAAGTACCAAACATGAGTATTCCTTTTTGTGACATACATGTGAGTGGTGCAGCAATAATTGGTTGTATATGAGTATCTTTCATCCCTGTATATTCAACAGTTATGTTCCTGCTTGAGATTAAAAATGAATAACTTCAAAGAAAAACAAAACAAGCAAACAAAACACAAACAAACAAAACCAACCAACCAAAAGAAAAATAAAAAAGAAATCAACTGACAAAAAAACCCCAAACAAACAAGCCACAAACCAAAACAGACAAAAAAAACTCTCCACAAAAACTGCTGATATGCACTAAAAGACATGATGTTAATAATCCTTGCAACACCAAGTCAGGCAGAGGTTGAAGGTCAGGCTCAGGGGGCAGCTGTGAACTTCTAAGAGAGTCAGTTCAATAAAGAAAACCATGGTGCTGGGGGGCAGGGGAGATTTATTGCCAGACCAGTGGATTCTGCATCTGCTCTCTTTGGTTTCATATGGATCCAAAATCAGAGTTTTGGATTGCTTATCAGCACATGGCTTACACTATTGAGGAACAATTCCCCTCTGAGCTTGTTTCATTCTGTCTTATGTAGGTAGATAATTTATCTTTTCATAAGGCACAGAAAGCACTGTGGGACTGTGATTTTGTTAGTCTGGATAGTGCTCGTTTGCACTAGAAATGTTGATTTCGTTGCTAAGTTGTTGTTAGCTTACTAAGGAATAACTCCTCATGTAGCTGTAGCTAGAGCTGGGTAGAGGGAAGGAAGCTAATGCTGCTAAGAAGCCTCCTATATGTATTGTCCATCTGCCTTATCAGCTACTGAGGGGAAAAAGAAAGACCTGCTTCTCTTGCGTCTTACTAGCAATGGCCTGTAAGTAGTACACAACTTTGGGCTTCTGGCATATTTAGGAGATTTTGCTGATCATAAATGTAGCTACCTTTTAATTAAAAACTTCCACAGACTAATACATACATATAAATTCCAAGTATGTTAGGTAAAAGGTAACATATTTTGTGAATTATAGTTGTAGAAATTACTCCATGCTTTTAAAAGTAATATAAACTGAAAGAAAACTGCATTCAGAGTGCACTACAGATAATCAGAATCTGTTAATGCTTATCCACACATTTATTAGCAATTATATTTGGTGTTTAAAAAACCCAGTTATTTGTCTGTAGCCACTTAAAAAAACCAACAAAACACCCAAACAAGCAAAAAAACCCAAACCAAACAACCAAAGAAAAAAACAACACACAACCCTCCCCCCCAAACAACAAAAAGCCAACCATACAACAACAACAAAACCCCAAAACCTGCAAAAATTTTTTTCTGTTGTAATTTTTTTTAGAGTACTCTTCAATGGCACTGCTCAACTGTAACTCCATGTGATAGAAGCAGAAGTTGCTACAGTTGAGCACATCTGATACTTGAAAATGTGCTTTTAATTAACTCACCTTTTTTGTTGCTGGAGGTTTTTGCTTCCTTTTCTTTTCAAAGCCACAGTGCTTCTTGAAGATTTCTAGAATTTTTGGGGAATGTGCTCTAAGGATTTTATTTTTTATATATATATTTCATTTTTTTTTTTTAACATTCCCAGAAGATTGCTTTAAAGACATTTCCCTCCAGGGTTGGCAGGTGTGAGGATGAAATATCCATGCCTTTCTGCAATATCAGGTTTAGAATTTCTTAAGGGAATGAGACTGCAACCAAGATGGTTAATAGTTTTCTAAACCCTTTAAAGCCTGGAAGTTAACTGGGAAAACAGAGAAGTGTCAGTGTCAGATGAAGACCATTCAGACTTCAGCTTCTCTAACTGTAAACTTTGGAAAAGCTTAGGTCATGGCATGTTAGGCAGACTTGATATTTGGGAAAGGCTGTTCTTTGAAGTGATCCCAAATTTGTTCTTCAGCCACTGTTCCTTCATTGGGATAAATTTCTATAAAGCCAGTCAAAGTCTGTCCCATCTGTCTTGCCATCATTGTGATGGCATTTGATCACTTGGTTGCAAGGACAGATGCATGCAGTGAGGTTCCGCCAGCCTCTGGAGGCTGACCTTCTGCGTTATGGGGTGTTGCAGGTGTCATTGCATTATATCTTTTAGTGCGTATTGGCAGTTCTTGTACAATTAGATGGACTGCCACTCCAACAGCCAGCTGAAAATAGTATTGTTGATCTCTGTTCCCAGTGTAAATGAAGTAAATACATGACAATACATTTGACCTCATGTTAACTTGTAAAGTAAGCCTCTGTCATCTTTTAACTCTTCTCACATATAATGAGAAAAATGAGTACAACATCCAAAAGTACACAAAAATCTGAATTCAGATATGGGGGAATGACATGATGTGTACTGAGTTCTTACAATGATGAGATTAACTGTCTTGAACACAGCCATGTTATGTAAAGCTTACTAAATTAAAGGAAAATTCTGCAAATAATAGCTCATTTTTTTCACCAAGTATTTAAAACAATTATGTTTTTCCATAGAAAAAACCAACATCCTGCTTATAATTTTAGAAAGATTGTTTTTCTAAAATACTTCAAAATACACTGTTCTAAATTCTGCTTTGTTTTCAAATCAAGCAGCGAGATATCTAATGATTGTATTAATCATCCCAGTAAACAGACTCCCTCTTTTTCCACTTCTGGTATCTTGGAGATGACAGTGTGGGCAGCTGCCACTACATGTGAGGATAGTTTCTGTGATTCGAACACCTGTCAGCAAGAAACTGAAACCCACATGGAACACAAAACAGCTGCTCTGTGTAATGATTTAATATTAACATACAATAAGGAGCTGGGACATGTGTCTCTCTTTGTATTGCACTACAAAATAAATGATGTTGGTAAATCACTTATATCCTCCAGCATTTGATAAGCACTGTCCAGTGTTTATAAATAAAATAAAATCTACTTTCTGAACTTATGTTAGATTTTAAACCTTTTTTACCATCTGGCAAGCTACAGAAGGTAGGTTTTGTGTAGTCCTGCATACTCAAAACCAACTGTTTTCCAGGACATGCTGTAATGCATGCCCCTGTGTGTCAGATTGGAGCTAAGCCAGCATCTTATCCATCAGCATTAACTGCATGACAGGGAGCTGTTCTGTGTGTGCATCTATCCATAGACAAAAATGCATAGTATTCCAGATCTACTTGTTCTTATACAATTCTGTTGCAAAAGTTCTTAGAGTAAATGAAACCTGTATTTCTAGTTTGCTAGTAAAATGTTAATACCTTCCTTGCTTGCATTAATTGCATACATAACTGGCATGCATTTTCCAAGTCTCAGGGCTGTATCCTAGAAGATGTTGTCACCCGCTTCCTTTACTGGTTTGTAATTTTTTATATACAGGGCTTTCTTATGTCATTGAAAGATGGAAGTTGAAAATTCAAATGATGCTCAGAAATGTAATGTGATTATTAGAATATAATTTTCAATTAAAAATAAGAAACAATATAATCTCATGACAGATTATTCTGTGGGTAGTAAAGCATTTAATGTACCACATTTCTTACCTGTTTTTTATATAGAGGGCAGGGCTTTGCAAGATTGCAGGAAAGAAATTGTACAACTTAGTATCAGTGATCCTTCCCTGGTTTCCTCATCTGCTTGTCTAGCAAATTTTTAGTCATATCTTTGAGGGTTAAGTCAGGACGAGAGCATGGCAAGCTAATTCACATCTTCTTTTAAAGCTTCAACAGTTTGACTTTGGGTACGTTCCAAAATACATCCATTTGTACAGGTTGCCACAGATGATATAGTGGTTAGGGAGGGTCATGCTTTATTTTGTTTTCTGTTTAATTTCAGGTTTTATAATTTATAGCTAAGAAATCTAAAAGGTCTGGTTAAAGCCCTTTTATTTTCTTCTGTACAACTATTGACTAAAATAATTTTAACAATAAATCTAGTATTTCGACTTGACAGAATAAGGCTGGCATGAGGGAGTGAGAGGCAGGAGAGCAACAATCTCATATAAACTTAGAAGTATACCAGTTCTGACCTTGCAGAAATGTGAAGTCCAGTGACCTTGATGGTATCTTTCACTGATACCTTTCCACTTTATGAAAATTTGGTAGATAATGTAAGTTCTAATAGTCCCCAATTTTTTTTGGCTGTTTTTTTTTAAATTGCGTAAACATAGGCAACTACATTTCCCTACTTTTCTTTGTCAGCCACAATCCAACATCTAAAAAGCCATTGTTTATGGATTGTTAGTCGTCTTTCCTCTGTTTGCTAACTCGAAATGACATATAGGAACTATTCAACAGTGAATTTATTTATTTTTAATAAACTGCTACAATTCAAAAAGCTGTTATGGAAAAGTAGCTTTTAAAAGCCCTTGAGATGTTGATTTTTTTACTGCTGGGATTGACTCAAAAAAAAGTAGAGCATGGGCTATATGTTTTACTAATATAATGTGGGCAATTTAAGTGATTGTGTTGATAAACTGTGCAGCACCATTCATAAGAGAGTTTCTATTTATCTGGTTTTAGGATTTTTACCTGTATTCCCAGACATCACTCCTTTGGGAGGGCAAGTGTTGACTTCTCAGCAATGCCATTTTTCACATTGAAGGGTTACATGTTTTGAGGAGGATAATAAATGTGCTCAAAGTGACAGAGTCGACATCTAGAAATCTGGAAGTGTTTTTGAATAAGCTACTCACAGGGTACAGCTAAGTTTTCATTTAAATCTATGTTAGTTTTAAACTGAGCCAGTTCTAATTCATTTTTATACAGATTATACCTTCGTAAGCTTAATTACTATTCTTTTTCTAATATGTCCCTAAAGAGCAGCTATTTTACTGCAATTACTGAAAATGAAAAGGAGAGTAAAATTCAGTGATGGTAAACTATGGTCCTCAACCATACATATTCATTTTAGGGATCTGTGTTTTGCTGTTTTACTTCTTCCTCTGCTGAATGAAAGCAAGCTCCTATGCCACTATAAATTTAACAGTCAAGCTCCTAAGAGCCATAGAACCAAATGCTTTCCTGATAATATCTTATCTAATTAGATATAGAAAGTGTTGAATTAAACTGATTTATTTCTTGTTACAGTAAGCTTAGTGTGCTTTGCAAATAGCAAATATTAGTGTTTCTGATGTAGATGCAATCATTGGTAGTATCTCTTGAGTTTTGTGGTTTGTTTTTGTTTGTTGTTTGTTCTTTTAGTTTGTTT
Source organism: Chloroceryle aenea (assembly GCA_013399075.1). NCBI lineage: Eukaryota > Metazoa > Chordata > Aves > Coraciiformes > Cerylidae > Chloroceryle > Chloroceryle aenea. Next base: position 292,379 of record VWZY01006530.1, on the reverse strand, counting down.
GTTTCTAATTTGGGGTGTGTGTGTTTGATTTGGTTTTGAGGTTTTGGAGTTTGGTTTTTTTGTTGTTTTGTTTGGGTTGGTTTTTTTGTTTTTTTAAACCATCTGAATTAGATGGTAGAATTATTAAATTCTTAATGGTGCATTCATTGAAGCAATTTCTTTAAATATCTTCAATTAGCGATAAGTATTTACGTGGAATAATTAGAAATTGTGGCTATATTGCCTGACTATAGATTTTAATCCAGATATTTATGTGATACTATCTAAGTTCCCAAGGTAAAATCAAAGTGATAAGATTCGTCATCATCCTGACCACAGGAGATGAGAAAGTCAGTGAACGTTCTTCAAAAATTGTCTTTATCTCAAAATTGACTCAATTTTACAATTTCGGTAGACCATCAGTTGGCCTTTAGGCTGCAAGAGAAAAATGGAAAACATAATTTATTTTTTGTGTGTGTATATAGATCATTTCAAATAGCTGTATCATGGAAATGATGTTCTAGTCGGACTCTAGCCTTGTTCTTTGTCCATCCCTGATTGACAGTAGAAAGGGTTTCTGAATGAGCTACACCTCAGCTGTGACAGGTGTGGAAGAGAGGTACAAAATAAATCAGACAGCTGTCCAAAATGTCCCCTTCCCTCCCAGGTCTACAACTTCTTTCTCCTGACATCAAACTTGAGAATAGCTGGGTTTTAATCTTTATTTTTTGGTATCATATAACAACTTATTAGATATTAACCCCGTTAACAGAAAGGAGCCATAGTTGTTTCAGCCTTTGCCTAGCAGGCTTTCTGAGTAATAGTTTTTTGCCTTCTCTATGTTTTCATTCACTCGGTGTAGTGTCCTTGAAGGTTCTTGAAAGTGATGGCTCAGAGAGGTCCTAGAATGTCCTTTTGGGAAGGTCCCACTTGTAATAAGAAAATTTTCAGATGGGAGAAATCATTTGATACGGTTTACTGTACAGAACAGTTTTCAAAGAAGGATATTACTTTTATTCAGAAACCTTCTTGAGTATTACGTGCCCAAGTTTAATTTTTTGACACAGTGTCCCATTACATCCTTGTGGAGAAACTCAGGAAGCATTGGATAGAAGAGCAGCTAGTAAGATGGATTAGCAACTGGTTGGACAATAGAGTCCAAAGAGTGGTGGTCAATGGTGCCAAGTCCAGCTGGAGAACTGTTATTAGTGGAGTCCCCCAGGGATCAGTGCTGGGTCCGGTTCTGATCAACATCTTTATTGATGACAGGACAGAGTGTCTTAGCAAGTTTCCTGATGACACAAAACTGGGAGGATTGGCAGATACACCTGAAGGCTGTGCGGCCATCCAACGAGACTTGGACAGACTGGACAGCTGGGCAGAGCAGAACCTAATGAGGTTTAACAAGGATAAGTGCAGAGTCTGTATCTGGGAAAGAATATAANTTCAAGACCCATCTGGATGTGTTCCTGTGATAGATTATATGATCCTGCTCTGGCAGGGGCGTTGGACTCAAAGATCTCCAAGGTCCCTTCCAACTCCTGACAACCTGTGATAATCTTCTGCAAAATTATTAAGTAAACTGCATTAGTCTAGGTGCTCTTGTAATGGCTTAAATGATAGAAATAGCTGATAAAATGCATATAGGCAAGCAGTTCAGCATTTTAAAAAGTCTATACTTTTCTTCTTGTGATATTTTATTATTCACCTACAAAGATTTGATAATTTATTTACAGTAAAATTAGGAGTCTCATGCCATGAAGGTTAGGTTGGTATGTATCCTGAGACGCACGGTCTTTTAGTGATTGGTAGTTTCGAATAGTTGAGTCTGGATGTAAGCTAAAAGACCAGAATGTGGTGAGCCTGAGTGAGGAGACAGCACTCACTTCTCTTGTCCAGAGACAAGGTTTATCTTCTAGCACCCAAATGAATGAGACCAAGCCTCACTTTTTAAGGCATTTGGAAATGGCTGAGTGTTTGTGTTGGATGAGAGGAAGACCTGCTGCCATGCACTAGTAAGACACACTCTTCCCTTGTGGGTTTTCAGTTTGGTGTAGGTTCAGAGGAGACAGAAAACAGTCACAAATGTGGAAAGATCACCTGTGTTCGTCCCAAATCAGATCAGATTTAAGATACTCAAGGTAATTTTGTCTTGTTTCTCAATATTACTACATAGCAGGTAATGAAGCAAAGCGTTTTGTTTAGGCTTTGGGTGACTCCATTCCCTTTTTAATGAATGTTTATCCAGGTTCTCATGTCTAATTTTTTTAAACACATATGTTGCTTATGCAGTACGTCCAAAGTTCAAAGCTGTAAACATTCCTGCTTCACAAAGACAACCCTATAGCATTACATTTTTAAGACATTCAGGAGCTTATCATACAATAGTTTGATGTGATTTAAATGCCAAAGTTACTTCTAAGTTTTTCAAAACTGTTGTCCTATCGTATGCTCACCACGACATAGTTGTGGCATTAATGGCAGAATTTAGGTCATTGTGTCTTGATGTCTGTAGAGGACTTGAGCTTTGCATTCTGTGGAGTGGCAGCCTTTCACTGCAGCTATAGTATGCTTGGTATACCTGTGGAGTTGTAGAAGGACACGTAGTGTAGGCTGCCACTCCAGAGGTTTTAGCACAGTTTAAAGTTGTATTTATACATAATGTACACCGTGCAAAGAGCAGCTGCCCAGACCATAAAGGAACCTTTTGTATCAGATAACCTTGGAGGTCACTGAGGGAAACATTGAGAGAAATTTAGTCAAGTAAGTTGATTTTATTTGTGGATCCTGTTTCTATCAAACCATAATTTTTAAAATGCTTGGTGTTTATATGTAGCTAGCTTCACAATTATATTTTGAAGTATCTCAATGGAATATTTAAGCAGTAAAAAAGAATGCAGTTGGAAGCTATTTACATTTGTGCAAAAGCATTTTTAATTCATTTAACACACATTGTTCCTTATAACCCGAATGTTGTGTGAAACCACTGTTTTCATATATTAGAATCTAAATATACTTTATTGAGTTAAACTGCCTCCAGCTATGACAGACGAATTCATATAACATAACTATCTTAAAAATGAAAATAAATATGAAAACAATTTTATAGTTAATAGGAATAAAAATCGATATATAACAATGGAGAAGGTATGTAGTATAAAAAGCATGATGTCAGCACAAATCAAGAAAGATGATGAAAACCTATGGAGAGCTTTAGTGTGTGGAATCAGCAATTCTGTGACAGCAGTACGTCAGACTGTGGTTATACAACTTCTACAATGCATTAAAAGACATGTTTACAAAGGACTATATAAAGCTATGTAATTTTATTATTAACTTCTAATATTAGACACACAATGAATGGGTCAACAGAAATTTATTCTTATTATATTGGAGTGTTGAAGCTTAATTTTCCCTCTAGGAAAACCAACATTAGGTTAGAATTGAATAAAAATATGTTTACTTAAGATCGGTGATTAAGATCCTGACCTGCATGTGCTGATGAGACTCAGACTCATGACAGGAACATTACTAGGTGCGTTTTCCATGGAGGTTAAGCAAGTGTGAGCCGTTAAGAGGTATTGTGACATGAGATTGGACATGAACTCAAAGCAGTTGAATCCAAAGGGATACACCACCTTATCCATTAGCTCAGGGTGATGTTGCTACTGGGTACCATGCATGAAGACTGACATGGGAACAGCAGAACTGATGCTCCTTTGATCAAACCTCTTGGTTAAATTTTCACTTAGAGTAACTTCCCTTGCAATAAACACTCTGTTTTTTTTGGCACTGGGTTTATGAAGTGCTGTGTGGACAGAGCATTTCGGTATGTACACTGGATTTGGTGCTCAATTTGATGTTTGTGGAAGAAAGGAGCTAGAGATAAAACTGAATGTGGGAGTTAACTGGAAAGCTCCCCCTTCCCACAGGTAGAGGCATGTTTTAAGTAACAGACTAAGGTTCTAAGTGGAGTATCAATGAAATGCAAAGGCAGGCTGGAGCACTTTGAAGGGGAATGAATGCTTCCCAGTCTCTAACTCAGTATTTGATGGTGACTCAGCTGTTTTCAACTCTGTAGCTCAGGTTTGTTTTTTTTTCTCTGCAGATTTTAAGGCTTTGAATCTCAGTTGACCTGTCAATCAGCAAAAGGTTCTTCAGTTGCAGCTTTCTATGCCAAAATACCCGTAGCACCAAAATCACACTCATTTAGAAAAGCACATCTAATGAAGAATATATAATAAATTAGGGAGAAAAATCCTGAAGAATTGCCCTAGATCATGAAAATAACAGATAATTGTATTGTACAAATAGCCTTCATGAAACAGTGTCCCTGCATTAATAGATCTAGGGGTCCTGCAGATGAAGAAATACAATATGGTATTCCAAATAAATGGACAGTACAAGAAGCTGCCGAAAGTGAAACCTCCTTGCTTTTATGATGCTAGTAAGCTTAGCCTCTCAGTAACTTTTTTGTCTGTTGATCAAGCATCATGTAAATTGAGAAAAATTCCTTAAGAGTTTTTTTTCCATGCGTAAGATGAAAAGAAAAAAGACTTTCCACTTTTTTACAGTGCAATGTCTCAGCTCTGTCTTGGAAGTCTTCATTTAACCACAGGAATAAAAGGTCCTTTTTAAAAGTCTACTTTGATCAGCTTCTATACTCGAATTAATTATGTCTGTCTTTAAAAATGAATGAAGAATATAAATTATAATTACTTTATTGTAAACTATTCTCAAAACCAAAGCCCATTAAAAAGATCTGTCTGAAATTAATGAACAGGAATTCTTTCCAGAATTTGGAAAGAAGCAAATCTGTGGTTTTCTGTAATTTATTTGCATTTATCATTGTACTTTCCTTTTCTGATTACTTGTTTATTATCTCCTATTGCATATCTAGACCTGAAACGTAATTTTTTTTTATTACAACCGAGTAATAGTAATCACAGTTAAGTATATATGTAATCTGAAGTTTACATTAAAACATGAAATGTACTGATACTAATTGAGTGGGAGTAAGAACTGATAAATAAGTGATATGGGAGCTTACTCCCTTTGGAACTTTATCTTGTATTAATTTTGGGAGCACTACATGCTTCATTCTTTCCATCTCCTTTGTGGGACATGTGACTTGCATCTCAAGTTATGATGGGGAGGCAGTGTCTTCAAGATTTCCAGAGCTGTCATTCTGTTGCAGTGTTGAATTTGGGATTATAACTGTATTTTGTGCTGGTTTGGGGAAATGAGTATACCCATTTTAACATATAAAAAAAATATTTTCTGTATATATTCACCATCTTTCCCCCATACTGTTTCAGAAATACAAGGGGAGGCATTGCCAATTTGAAGTAATTTTCAACACTGTTTCCACACGTCTTTTGAATTATTATTAGTCCTACTAGATGTGCTTTTCAGACCTGTGCACAGCTTAGAGGAAACCACATGTGTGTGCTGTGGGGGTGGGAGGGAAGCCATGAAGACGTTCCTAAACCTTGTTCCTGAAGAATCAGCAAGGGAGCCATGACCGTGGTTCAGGGTTTCTGATGTTGTTTAGAGCAAGGGAACAGCTATATAACTGTTGTAAGAGAGATACATAAACTGTAGAGTATGAAAGTAATCTTCAGTGCACAGCAAGAGTCTGTGACCCTTCAACTACATAGCTTTACACGTTCTCCACATAAGGAAGGACGTGGACCTGATGGGTCCAGAGGAGGGCTATGAAGATGATCAAGGGGCTGGAACACCTCTCCAATGAGGACAGGCTCAGGGAGCTGGCATTGTTCAGTCTGGAGAAGAGAAGGCTCCAGGGAGACCTAATAGCCACCTTCCAGTACCTGAAAGGACCTTATAAAAAGACTGGAGAGGGCCTCTTTACAAAGGCCTGCAGTGAAAGGACGAGGAGTAATGGTTTTAAATTAGAAAGGAGTGGATTTAGATTAGAAGTAAGGAGGAAGTTCTTTACCACGAGAGTGGTGGAGCACTGGAAAATGTTGCCCCGGGAGGTGGTTGAGGTCCCATCCCTGGAGACTTCCAAGGTGAGGCTTGACAGAGCTCTGAGCAACCTGCTCTAGTTGAGGATGTCCCTGCTCTCAGCAGGAGGGTTGGACTAGATGACCTCTAGAGGTCCCTTCCAACCCAGACATTTCTATGTTTCTGTGTTCTATGTTTCTAAACATGTAGAATTCTATGTGATACACTCAATGTCTTTTTCTTGTGTTTTCAGCTCAGCTTCTATTTTGTGAATCTTCATAATAAACAGCAGTGTGTTTAAATAGAAAACACAGTTTAAAGGTGATTTCTCTCTACTGCCTGACACTGGGTGATTTGCACAACTTTTTACCTTTGAAGCACTTGGACAATTTGCTTTTCAGTTAGAGCAAGTTCCATTTGTACCTTTGCAGACCAAGGGCCATAAGGGAAAGGAATGCACATAACGTGTTTGTATCAAGGTGTTGGGTTTTTTTAATCTCCATATTCAGCAATTAAAAATAAAGCATTTAAGTAGTTACCTAACACAGCAGTTTTAGGAGCAAGCACTTCCTTAAAAATGAAGTTGTGGCAAGTCAGCTGGAGAGAAATCCTAAATGCAATCATGAATAGAGGTCCATAAAGAAAGACTTCTAAATAATGGAAATAATTGTTGCACTTAAATTATTTTGTGCATGAAATAAGATCTTACTCAACAACTGGTGAATTTATTTTAGTTGAGATATATACAACCCCCCTAGCATTTTGGTGTATTAAAAATGAGAGGTTAGTACAGATACAGATGTGTACTGGGCTTTTACTGTTTGGTTTTTCTTCTTAATGGCCTAAAATATTGCGTATAGATTTTTTTCTTACTATGGTAAAAGCTTTGCAACTGTTATAATTATTTTTGATGCAAAGCACCTAAATAGAGATTTCAGCAGCCTTTTGACTAGCATAATATTATCAACTTTTCCTGGATTATTGAAATATAAAGGAAGATTGATATTGCAGTAATTAAAAAAAAAAAAAACAAAACATAAGCAGTGGAACTTGTTCTAACATTGGATGATAAGAGTCTGCTGTGTCCTGGCATTCTGAATAGCATTAAGAAATGCTGAGAATGGAAATTCCGAAGTGCATTTGAAGTAATACAATATTTATGATGATAAAGAATATACCATTGACTTCCCACATAATCCCTTGAGGCTCGTTGGCTGCATAATTAACATAGGTATAAATTATCTTTCAGTAAAACCATATGAGATTTTATTTTTTTTTATCAAAAAGACAAAGACTATCAAAAGACAAGTATCAGAAAACTTAGTATACTGTAGTGTGCATATGACTGCCTTTTTTTTTTAGCTATGTATAAATGACATGTGTCAGAGGCAAAAATGGCAGTGGACTAAAGCTGCTTTTGTGTGGCGGATGGCTAAAAGCAGGAGATTGCTGACTGTGATAAAAAACAATTGCTGCAGTTATTGACGAGGAGGTTTGAATATTGCAATGATTGATTGTTTGCCCCCATGAACATGTGACATCCCATTAGAAAGCTTAATCATCAGTCAAAAGTCACTAACTTCTATGTAATCTAGCTATAAAAGTGTATTTATCATTTATAGTTAATTGTGCAGTAAGCACTGTGTACAGCCTACATATGGGTTTAGACATTCCTTTTTAGGAATGGAATTAGAGGAAGGAATCCATCAATATGTCAAGTCATTATGTTTTGCCTTCTCATCTGCATGACCTGGTATCATGACAACACCATCCCATTAAACATGTTCGTTCACTGGTGACGGACAGAAGTGACACTTGTAGAACTAGGATAACCTGAAATTAAATACAGTTATTAAGTAGTGTCTATTTTAGCCTTTTGGATGCTTTCTGAATTTTACTGATAGTCATCTTCATTTCCCTACAGAGAGACCCTGTTCCAGTTAAAAACAATGGGTATTTTGGCATATATAATCTGGAGCTCCCTTTCTATGCCTGATACCTAAGTGAACATAGGGGAATGAAATCTTGGAAATAAATGTTGAACCTAAAAATTTAAGAATGGTGTTCAGCTGTGAGGTCTGAGTCTGCTAAATAGTTTCTCCATGAGAAGCTGTTTTGGAGATGTATCTGTTATTGTCCATAGGGAATAATCTTGCAACATAACAGGTATTTAATGAGGTGGTACTTTGTGGCTCATTAAGAAAAAACTCAAAATTTCTGTGGTGTTCAAATCAACCATGCTGTTAGAAATTTTTAGGTTGTTTTTACCTGATGATGCCTGAGACACATGCTTTTCTAAAATTTGATGGTGGCTGATATTTGCTGTGTGTGAAATGAATAAAAATCAAGATTATATTTTCATTTCTCATAATAATAAGGAATTATCGACTCCCCTGTCCTTGGCATAGTGTAAGGATTTATTAGCATCAGAAATTAATATTGATCAAAAATAAGATGGTGGGTCAATGAGCATTAAATTAAGGTGGTATCAACTTCCCAAGGTTAAACTAAGATTTCACTTGTGAATTTTGTCATTGACATTTTGCTTCTCATTTCAGATATGTTGAAAATGTAATTGCAGATGCAGGACTCTAATTCTAGATGTGCATGCATATGTAACATTATGTTTCAAGCACTTTTAAGACAGATGGAAATAATTATTGAAATCGTGCAAGCTGTTTAAAAGAAAAAATGTGGGGGGAGGACTGAAGCTGAAGCCTTACTGTATGTAAAAGATTTGCCTGTACTGCTGTATTGTCTCCTAGCCCTGACTAGCATGATGGCAGATGCCCTGATGGTGGATTATCTAATCACAATACGTGCATATATATTGCTTCTGTGTACTGTGGCTGTATGGACCGTATTGGATCTGCATCACCTACAGGAGACAGGGAAGTTTTTTGCTGTCAAAAAGGCTGTCAGGTGCCATTGCCTCCACAGATCATAGCTTCTCCTATTTGTCTTTTCTTAAGGATGCCTCTGTGCATCCTTTTTTTGTTCTGTGGCTCTAGCCTATTTTCCTGCAAAATATAACCAAGACTACTATCACTGATCATGGTCCCTGACCTAAGTCATAGAAATAGATATTCATCAAGGCTGGGAAAGACCTTTAAGATCACTGAGGACAACCATTAACCCTACTCTACCATGTCTGCTGTTAGGCCATATCCACAAGCACCACATCTGTATGGCTTTTGAACACATCTGGGGATGGTGACTTAACCACCTCCCTGGGCAGCATGTTCCAATGCCTGATAACCCTGTCAGTGAAAATCTTTCACTTTAATGTAGAAGAACAAAACACCTTTCTGAAATACAGATTTTTTTTTTATTATTTATTTTNTTCCATCACATATACATCATATTGGGTATAAAGCTGAGGGATCACACTGGTCAAGCTTGAGGTGGGGGGAGCTCTTCCTTGCGTCTTCAATGGCTGGCATCCAACAAGGACTCTGCCCATTCTGTCTTCAATGCAAATCTGTGTGTTCCTGAATCCAGTACCAGAATCCAACTTCTGAATCTAGTTCCTATCTGCCATTGATCCCACTCTGGGACTTCCCCAGTGCCTCCACAGCATCAGTGGTTATGCCATCAAGGTGGGGGTTGGGTTCGATACTGGTTTTATATATATTCCATTTTCTTATTATTTTCACTTTCATTAAAGCTGTTCTATTTTCCTTTTCTAATTGCTCAGTCTCTCTCCCTTTTTACCTTTCGCTTCCCCTTTGGGAAGGGAGGGGAGTTAACAGAGAGCATCTGTTACAGGTCTAGCAGACTTCCTTGACCCTAAACCTTGGCAGCTGGGACACATACCACAATCTGTTTGGTTTGAAGTTTTGAAGTGTTAGTTGTGCACTTTAGCAAATGCTTTCAAGACTTATGACCTTTTGTTTATAGCTCCTCATCCACAACTGAATTTTGTGACTAAAGAAGAAAACGGGGAAATTTCTTTCCGAGTGTCAAAAAATCCCTACAGAAATCTGCTGCTTAAAATGGTGATCTTGAATGAAAATACAAATTAGCGCTTAGACCTTAAGAATGTTTTCAAAGTATCCTTGCATTGTTATTATGTGAACAAAGAACTATTTTAAATTCAGCTTTCTAAACTTATGATTGACTGCAAAGCTAAACAATCAGTGATCTGCAGCCAGTCCATCAACCAAGATAGCCATTTAAATATTTCCTATCAAAACTGTGGTGGAGACAAAATAAGATTGTAAGGTTGATCAAAACATGATACTTCAAAAAGATAGACATGGACCTAAGTCATTGTGATGCCAGTTAAAGCACAGGATTTGTCTCCCACTTCTGCTGTTAATAGAAGGATGAGCAGGTTTTGGTTTTATTCTTACCTTTCCACGTCTCCTTCTCTTGCATTTATTTGTATTAAGTGGCTAGATTTAGAGATGGTACCATCTCTTGCAGGGTCCTGAGTACCGAGAAATGAATAATACTATAAGCAAAGGAAAATTATGCCTGTGTTTAGATGAGTATGTATCCATTAGAACAGACTTCAGACAGGCCTGAGAGTTAACGGTGATCTCCAAAGGCTGATGATTTAGGGTGCTGCCCTACAAACAGCCAGAAGTCATCATGAATATTTCATGGTGGCAATGGGAAATGAAGTATTAGGAGAGTGGGTATATAACAGAAAGCTACAGAGTATTTTATAATATCAGTAACAGATCCCATTCTAGTTTCTTTTTATCTGTTGTAGCTCATGTAAGACCTGGTCTAATAAGAGCAGGATGAGAGGAAAGGGCATGAAGTGTAGTCTGTCCTTCCACCCCACTTCTCCACTGCTCTTGTGGCCCTTCTCCAGAGCTCCAGTACCTGCAGCAGATCAGGCCAGTAATAAGTAAAGTTAGGAGAAGATGGTGTCCGATAACTAGGAAGTTTATTCCGTCTCCTGGTTACATGGCATCATGTCACTCATGGGTCTCTCATCTATGCCTAGGCTTCCTCCTCTGATCAAATAGAAAGAGTCTCTGAGTGCACAAAGGTGCCTTTCTGTGGTCCTTTTTCTTGCATCCCCTGAAGTTAGGAGAGGGAGTAGGCTTTTCCTGGTTGGCACTACTTGCTTATTTTTGCTGATGACTAGGAGACTATTGAAGAAAAGTGAGGACAATAAGCAGTACATGTATTCTGCTTCATTGCAGGCTAAGGCTGTCTGAATTTGTGTGTTCTACAAAATGACAAGCACTGATAAAAATTCTTTAAGTAGCCAGTGGTAGTACCTTGCCCTATGTGCCAGAGAGAAAATAGGAAGGTCTTATATGGCTGAGCCACCCTTCTGTTCTTGGACTGATTTTTGAAGCAATTCAATTACATGCTGTCACATGCATTAGGTCAATTTAAAACACAAATTTGGTCTTGTAACATATGACTTTAAGAGATGTATTTTGCTCAAAGTTATAATTCAATGAGAATTCTCTATTTCAATGTCAAGTCTGAAAACTGAAATATCAAAACTGAGTGCAACCACATGGGTTTGGGATGACAGATTTTCCTTTAATGCTTAAATTTGTTCTGTCAAGAAAGCCCCTGATTTGTATTCATTTCCCGTTTCCTTTCTTCATTCTGCATTTGGGTAAAAGCTTGAAAAGTCCCTTATTCTTGCTGACTTTCTTATCTTAATTTCTCTTTGATCCTTTTTTTTTTTTTAAGTTGCTTTTTCCATTTTAACCTTTCTGTAGCTGTACATGTTGTCTGAAGCTGTTATTCTCTCCAAAAATCCCTTCCCTTTTCTCAAGATAATTTCTGTCCTTGAATAAAATTTTCAAAGTAGCTCAAGACCCATATTCAGTAGATATAATTACAGAAACCTTTTCTCTTTGAAAATAATTTAACTAACTATTAAGCTAATAACTTCAAGTGTCTTATATTCCAAACACACTTTGGAACTTAATCTTTAAAATTTTGCCTTCTCTTAATTTTTCCCAGTTGTATTTAGTTCTTTCCCCCCCTCCCTACCTTTTTTTTTTTTCTTTACTACATAGTCTTCTAGGGTTTCTTTTGTGTCCTGTTTCTTCATTTGTTTCTCATACTAATTCCCAAGTTATTTCGTATCTGGACTTTTCTTTAAAGTCTGTGCAAGAGCAATTGTGGTGTCTTAGAAAAGCAAGGGAAGAAAACAACTTTGTGTGGCAGTCAAATCTGGTGTTTTATTCAGCTCCTCATATTCTGTTCATAAGACACCCTCTTCGTATTCACCTTTCAGCTCATTTTTTTGAAATGCATGCTATATAAATGTCTCTTAAGGGAGAATTTGTGAACCCTAGCAAGGTAAGTCCACGGCCTTGGAAGAGAAAAATTTGAAACTTTCATTAAACATGGCTACAAGGCAGGATGCTCTTCCCTTTCTAGTAAATTCCCCAAGCACTTTTTTTCCTAAGGTATTCTTTCTACAAAATGGTATGAACTTATGTCTTTTTTGCATTTGCACTAGCCTACTACACTATAAATTACAGTCTGAGATTTTTAACCTCTCACTTCCTTCTGTAGATTCTTTCTTTATCAACTTCTATAATTACAAAATTTACTAAGAATTATGCAGTGAAATCTGACACTCTCTAAACTTGAATCTATTTCCAAAGTCCATGATATGGGTATTTCCTGTGGAAAGCAATCTTATATCTATCTAAACCAGGGAATTACAGGGAAGTGATATAAATACAAATATAAGTACAATTTTCATTAACTGATTATTCACCCTATATTACTAATACTTGTAACTCCCAAAAAGAATTGAAAATGAAGCCTATGCATATTTTTACTTCATATGACTATACAGTATGTTGTATTAATATATATCAGTATAAGACTGATTTCAATTTTAAAAGAAGTTACCCTCTTTTAGTATGTTACAGGTTTTTTGGTTTCAACTTACCCTTTCCAAGGGGCACCCATATTTCTTAAATTAGGCCAAGACAGTAGTTTTGCTAGGAAAGTAGTAAAAACTGACTGGAGAAAGTTAGGAATTGTGAAATATTTGTGGATGAAATGTCTGAATATGAGAAGCATCCTGGGGAGACTTTGAACATAAAAGGTTACATATATCCTAGCAAATATATGCTCCAATGGAAGAGTTCTTCAGATGAAGGTTGGATAGGCCTGGATCCCAGCTGTGAGACTTTGATGATCTGTTTTAGTAGCTATTTGTCAAAGATTAGAGGCTAAGCCGGCCACCACACAAATGACATATGCTCTCTGTTAACCCATCTCCCTTCCCACAGTGGAGGAGAAGGGGAATAAGGGAGAGAGACTTATGGATAAAAATGGAAATCTAAACTAGCTTTAATGAAAATAACAGGAAAGATTGGATGAGGCACTTAGTGACATGATCTAGTTGATGTCATGGTTTTGGGTCATAGGCTGGACTTGATGATCTTGGAGGTCTATTCCAGCCTCAGAAACTCTGTGATTTTGTAATAAAAATAAAATCAAATATATACAAAACCAGTATTGAATCCAACACTTCTGATGGCAGTTACATCACTGATGCTGTGTAGTAAGTACTGGGGAAATCCCAGGCTGGATGCAGCAGCAGATAGGAGCTGGATTCAGGAGCTGGATTCTGAAACTGGATTTGGGAACACATGGATCAGGACTGAGGGCAGAACAGACAGAGTCCTCCTTGGATGCTGGTTGTTGAAGCAGAGAACTTGACCCTTCTGATACCTCAATTTTATAGCATATATGGGATGGAACACCTCGTTAGTCAGTTTAGGGTCATCTGTCCTGTCCATTCATTCCTGCAGGTGTAGCCATTTACTTTCTGTACCCATAACATGGCACACAATATCCAGCAGTGACCTTAATCTTCACAGAAGCAAGTATAAGCAAGAGCCTTTCTGCACACCAGTCCTGAGTAGGAACTGTAAACATCAGGTGTTATCAGTGCTAGAAGCAGAACCTGTCTGCAAACATACACCATTAACTTCAGAAAGTGCAGTTTCTTAGAAGAGACTGAGTTGAAAAGTAACATGACATGACTGGACAGAATTATTTCTGTCCTAACTCAAACCAGTATGGTGATAAAGGAAGAATCAAGGTTCTTAGAAATTAACAGAAGCACAGGTAGATGTGAGGATTGTTGCCTTATGTTTTTATGCCTTTCTGTAAACCTGCTCATACTTGATGTTTTAAGTATAATGAAAAAATGTATTCATTGCTTCTACCTTAACACATCTTGTGTGTCAAGGCTGGTTTCAGGTTATCTGACAAAGTAGGGGTATCACATGACAAGTCTTAAGATCAGGCACCTGGAAAATTCTTGTATTTTTGTGACAGTAACACGAGATGCCAGCTTACGTTGGGAGCAGACTCCTTCTCATGTGGTTTTAAGACAGTGTTAAGCTGGTAAGGAATACCACTGGTGTGGAGAGGACTTATTCTAGCTCATCAGCTTGTTCTTCAGCACACAACTGCTAAAGGAGGGACAGTCTCCAGTTCCTCTTTTAAGGATGCTGCTTCTAAATTGGTACTGAATATGTATTATTTAAGGTTTTAGTCAATCTGCCTCTCCCCTTTCTCTCTGCACCTCCCACAAAAGTGAAGAACATAGTAGCTCAGCACATAAAAACATCCCTAAATCAAAGATCACAGATGGTAATTAGAAATCCATCTCCTAATAAAAAAAGAATATTGTGCAGCTTCATCAACATGCTGCTACAGCATTATGCTATATAATATAATAGGTCTTGTGGCTATTCTGAACTAGGGAAGGACATGGTTTATCTGTGACATAGCTTTATTTCTAATTCTACTTAAAATTCAGAACTCTATGAACTGTTGCATTTCTGTATATGTTACAGCCATGGTCCCAGGTTCTCCAAGTGCTGCAGCTGTTCTGTCAACTCAAATCTCTACAAATACAGTTTTATTTCTTGTATGTTTACTTCTAGAAAAAGTCATCACATACTTCCAGGTGGGTTTTGAATGCCTTCAGAGGAGGATACCCCACAATGTCTCTTGGCAGCCCATTCCAGTGTTCTGTTACCCTCACCAAGAAGTTTTTTCTCGTATTTATGTGGAATCTCCTGTATTCCAGCTTGCACCCATTGCCCCTTGTCTATCTTTGGTTGAGACTGAGAAGAGCCTGGCTCCATCCACCTCATGTGCACCCTTTACGTATTTATAAACATTAATGACGTCACCCCTCAGTCTCCTCCAAGCTAAAGAGACGTAGCTCCCTCAGCCTTTCCTCATAAGGTGGATGTTCCACTCCCTTAATCAGCTTTGTGGCTCCGTGGTGGTGTTGCTGTATATTCAGTATACAACTTTGAATTTTTTGTGAAAATTAAGCTGACAGAAATTTCCTTCTTCCTAATTTAGTTTTTCCTCAGAATGGAATGTCCTTGGTAATCAGGAATTCATTTAAGTGTTAGGACTGATTTGAGGGAAAGTACTGGGTTTGTAGTGCTGGGTTTTTTGGTTTTTGGGGTTTATGTTTGACTTTAAGGAAGGAAACTGAAAACAAAATCAAGAAAACTTTAGTTCCAGGATGTAGAATCACAGTGACACTCCACAGGTTCATAATAACCTCAAAAAGTTTTCATTCTGCAGCTATATTCAGTATGAAAATCTTTTGCTTGAATAATGAGCAATTGTAAGGTGGGCCTGAGGAAAAGTACTGGCTGCAGCATCACACAAGATTAGCAATGGATGTGATCATCTTCACCAGCTACTAGAAAAAATGGAAAAAATGATCTCTGAGTGTCTTAAGTGCGCTCTCTGTTGTGCCTCTGGCAGTGATTTCCATGGTGTCTGCATGGTAAGTTCTCTTTCATCTGTTCTCAGCTTCCTACTTCTTAAGCACTTTGACTGTTCTCGTGTTCCTGTATTATGAGGTATGATGAACTGAAAAGCTCAGGGGATTTTTGCCTGTACTGTTTTTCATTGTGGTGTTGTATGGCTTCTTTTGTTCACCTCTTTTGAAGACAAACATGCTCTTTATCCTTGTCCCTACTTCTTACTATAATTTCTTTGCGGGACCGGTTTTAAAGAAAAAGTTGTACCTACATTTTCTGTGCATCTATCTGAAATCTTGCCAGTGAAATCAGTTTCACCATACTTAAAAATTTAAACTACAGCTGGAAAACAAAATACACTGCAGAAGTATGTGCCTTCTAGTATGAAGCTGTTGTTCCAGATCACAGAACCAGATGCTACTGAGATTGTAATTAGATTATAGCAATAAGAGAACAAATTTATCTATAACATATTGTTATAACTCAGTGACTCCAAATGAATCTGCTGACTCCTGAGTGCAATCCTCCGAAGAGAACTCTGCAGATGAAGGAATTGGTATTTGCATGGCACATGCTTCTTTTAGGTATGGAAATATTTAATTTTTTAAGTAGAGTTACATTTGATGCAATTTGCAAAAGACAATTTTGTTTAAAACTAATTTTTTGGAAAATACTTTTTCTGGTGACTTCATAAAACGTCAGATTATTTTAATCTTTTCTAAAAGGAGATACTGTTGAAAGATAACAAAGTCTGTTTTCTTTTTTATCATTTTATTATTATTATTCCAAAGACACTAAATACATTATTTGTGTCTGTCTCTAGAAGCAGCGTAAGATCAAAATAGCATCATAACATTTTTCTATTGGAAGAAAATCCAGGCTTTCATTTTGCAAGTCTATGTATGTGTTTTGTAAGAGAAGCTTATTTATTCAGTGAACATACCTTTCCACTTAAAATACAATCTTTATGACACTTTTTTTTTTTACTTGTATCTTGTGTAAAAGTTGTT
>VWZY01006530.1:253410-275653 GCA_013399075.1 Chloroceryle aenea | reverse complement strand
TTTTTTTTTTTTTTTTAAATCAATTTCATGCTTTTAACTTTTTACTTAAGCAGCCTGTCATAAGGCTGCAGAAGATCCAGGGTGGCTTCTAGTAAAAGAGACTGAAAGCTTTTTCTTTCCTTACTTCCTTATGAAATTTAGTGTTGAAACAGGCATTTAAGTACAGTTGTTGAAAAGCTTCTGTTGTGAGCAGAACTTGAAAAGAAAACAATACTATTGCAAGTCACTTGTTCCTTTATTGCTTCTCCCCATGCAGCCTGCTTTTAGCTGTTTATTTTATGCTGATTAAACAGACTTCTTTCATTAACTGCCCTTCCTTAGATATTGTTTCTTCTGCAAACAAGGCAAGAGCCAAATATAAAGTCATCTTTTGAGCTTTGTTCAACCTGAGCTTTTTCTAATTCATTTCCATGTACTCTGCAAATGATAAATACAATGTGATTCCACTGGCCTAACCAGCCTAGCACAGAAGGAAGATATTTGACCAAGTCAAAAGCACATTTGATAATACATCCCAGAGAAGCAGAAACAACTGGTTAGTGTAAGAAACAAAATAAATAAACAAACAGAACTGGAAAAAAAAAAATTAGTTTTCAGACCACTTTTTTTTCTATTCATCCTTCACATGACCTTCCACCTTTTTATGAAGATTATAAATATTTCTATGGTTGTTTTTTTGGTTTGGTGGTTTGTTTTTTTTTTTTCCCAGTGAGAGATTTCTATCATTCAAGGTAATGTTTATTGTGTGTTCCATTATTCAGAATAATTGAATACTATGATGTGCTCTGCAATGCTGGGCAGAAGGTCCGTTGCCCCCAGTGAGAGTTATTTTGGGCTTCACAAGGAAAGTTGTTTAGTTATCCATTAGCTGTGTCACTTGAGTACTTCTGCACTATGCTCCTCCTTGTGTCTGGTTTACTCACAGTGGCATGACACCTTCCTGGCTCTGTGCTGATGCAGTACAGGACCACAGTCCTAGTCTTCCTCTTCTCCCTCCTGGTGCAAAACTGCCCTTCCTGCCACAGTTGGCTAAGCCAGGCTCTGTCCACCCAGCACCATGGGCTGAGATGGCTTTTGAATTAATTCAGAGCATTTGGTGCTGGTCCTGCCCTTGCTTGTCCCATGAGCTTGACTTCATGTGTACCAGGTGAAGGTAGCTGTGACATGTGCAGCTGGGCTTGGGAAATGTAATGATGACAAGGCGTGAGTGTTAGAAACCACAGCATATTTGTCTAAAACCCTCTAAATCAGCACTGGTCATAATAAGCTCCCACTCTAATCAGTGATACGTGGTAAAAGGCTGTTAATTTGTGTTTAATATTACCTTGTCTTGTGTACTCCCACCACTGTGGCTGTAGATTTCAGGCAAGTGTAATTTAGGAAGGAAAATTGTGTCATTTAATATATGAATTCCTTTCAGTCCTGGCAAATGCCGAGTACACTGACCTTGACCCAACCTATTGTTTAAACACGTGCTGGTCTGGTGGTTCTCCTTTCCTACCTTTCAGAGACATTCTCAAGCTCAAAATTAGAGAAGCCAATACAAATTGTTCTTTCATTGTTGCCTGCCTCACCCTAACTGATTAATGTTTATTACTGTCGGGGAAAAAAGCACATTCAGAGCCCTGTCACTCTCACTACTGAAGAGCTGACTTCATGTCTTCTTGCAGTGAATCAAAGTGTGTAAAGTTTTGTTCCGCACTGACTCTTGAATGCTTATGCAAGAATAACTCTAAGGGTTTGATCACCTCATTATTAGAGGTGGATCACTTCTTACTTTTCAATTCATATCTCAGTAATCACTCTGGGATTTTTACAGCAAAAGTGGAAGTTCATATAAGGGCAAATTTAGAGGTCAAATTAGTGTTTTTTATACGTCAGATCCAAGTTAGTTGTATGTCTTGTTTATATTAACTAGGCCTACCAGAAACCAGGTATTACATCATCCAGAAAAACAACTTAAGGATAGCTCATAAACCTTAGCAATTTTAAACAAGAATTTTAGACTTTATTTTTCCTATTTCTATTTTCTCTATTTTCCTATTTTCTATGATTCTATGATTCTGTTTTATATATTTATAAAACTGAAACTTTTAAACTGTGCCTGGGTATAAAATTAGTGTGTGCCTCCTGCCATGTTTCTATTGTTACTGTCATTTAATCTCACACTTCATTTCTAACTAAAGATAAAACCATGTATTTGAACATATAGATACTCTAATCTAATCATAGTAATGTACCTCTACTTTCCTATTTATGAAAAAAACCCAGTGTTTTTAACTAGTCTTCTAGATAAAAGGGCTCTATATTTTTATAACTGCAGTTTACCTGATTTATTCTGAAAGTGAATGAGTTTTGTTTTCGGCTTTTCAGGTCTAAATTTTCCAAAAATTTCTTTATTTCAGTGTCTTCATTGTTTAAAAACAAAAAAGACAAAACTGAGTCAACAAATGATTAAATCAAAGTGAAACTGTCCCCTATAATAATACATTTCATGTAGGAGTATGTTTGTGCTTGTATTAGTTGAACAAACACAAAATTAATGGTTATAGGTCAGTGTATTCTTGAAGTTGTATTGTAATGCAACCAACAGAAACTCAAACATGTCCAAGAAGCATTGAACCATTGTTTTATTTATTCTCCTGGCTCCATACTACAGTAAACAAGAACTGCTCAACTGTTTGGTATTTCCAACAGTTCTCAGAGCAAGAAATACTGGATTCTTTGAACTATATGCAAGAAACTTTGCACATTACAGGTGTTAGATAAGATGGCTGAAATGAATAGGTAGACTGCATAGCTTTACTTTTTATTAGGCATTCAGTCAACCACAGAGATATAGTTGAGAAGAAATAAGGTAAAGGTTTGAAAAATTAATAAAATGCTTAGTTGGCTTCAATCTCCTGTCAAGATCAGGAACAGATTTACTTTAACTTTATGGAAACAATATTTAGGATAATCTGGAATTATTTAAAGCTAGTCATGCATTTTATTATCAAGGTATCTAGGGAATAATAAATATTGCTATTAAGTCATTAATGGTAATCAATAAAACAGTTAATAAAAACTTCACTGCATATACTTTTCTACAGTGCCTTTATATATTTTCAAAAATGGCCTTAGTAGCACAAGTCCTAGCTAAGGGTAAATTGTATTTATGAAATACTTTTTAGTTGCATGAATAAGAAAGCTGGCATATAACTTGCAATCAGGGCATCACCAGTACCTGAAAGTGAACTGCAAGGCTTCTGTCCTCTTTTTTTCACTTTGCTTCCACTCTGTTGTCTTCCTCATCACAATTTTTCTTTGCCTGCCTCTAGTTCCTTGGAGATGCTTAAGGATGCATGTATGGGACAAAGTTTATTGGTGCTGAAGTGTCAGTCCAAGTGGTTACCTAGCATTATCAAAAGTCATAAAAATCTGTCAGTAGAGATGACTATGGGAGTAGTAGTAGTAGGAATAATGTGAGTGATCCTGTGATAGCCAAGATGCTTTACGAGAGGAACAGGGGTAAGACAACGTGGTGCCCAGGTCTGGGACATGATGCATCTTAGGTGTGAGGAGCGGCAGAGATCTGTAGAGAGGGCATGGGGTTTGTGGCTCCCTTGCTCACGTTATTTTGGTCCATCTGTTCAGTCTAATTATTGAATTGCTATAAAGCGGAGTAAATCACGTCTGTTCCTCATCTGCAAGGTGAGGAACGACAGCATTTCTATGATGACTGAGTTTATCCCAGATATAAAATGCTGTGAAAGAGGCAAGCAATATTATTTTGTCTGAGAGTTTAAGATGGCAAGAAGGAACTTCTGAAACAGATCTGAGGAAGGTTAGCCACCAAGACCAAAATTAGAAGGAGCCTCACCCATATACCAACCTCTTAATGGTACTCTAAAAGTGGTACTCTAAAAGTGTTCCATTGCTCTCTACAAAATCTTTTCCTACTGTTGAAGTATGCTTTGTGACTGAAATGAAATTCACCGAGGATCATTTTGATATTCTAAATCAAGATGAGCATGCCTTGCTGCTGACATTTTCAAAAAAGCTGGTTGAGAGCTGTTGTTTGTTTAAAATTTGTATACTTTAACAAAACCTTAGAGGACACTGAAAAAATGAAAGGAAACATTTGTTTCTGTGATTGTGTTGGTTTTTTTTTCTAAAGTCTGGAGATTATTTAATCAGTTCTTAGTGTAAAGCAAAAGGTAGCATTTCCATTCTAATTACCATATTTTTCTAGCACTGTACAAAAGTATACAATCAGACATGTTCTTATTCTAAAAAGCTCTGAACAGACTGTGGAAGGTTCCTCTCCCATTTTACTTGTTTGATTTATAACTGGAATTGGCAGCAGTGTCTACAGCTAAAGTTTCTTAACACTTTCTGTTACTACGTCTGTTTTCAATTATTTATAATTTTGCCAGCTTCAGCTGCTTCCCAGTGTTTTTAGACCTTTTGGCTCGGCCAGTGGTTTTGAGCTTTTATGATACTGGTGAGTTACTTCAGAAGTTTTATGGACCTCATCCTGAGCTGATCTAAATTTGTGTAACTTGAACACTGGGCTTAGCTATACTTTCCTGGATATTATGCTACAAGAAAGAAGCCCAGCTGGTTTTATTTATTTTTTTAGAGAGTTGTGATGTGAATGAGAATGAGACAGACAGTATGGAAAATGGGAGGAAGTTGGGCTGGAAACTCTACAGTCATGACATGTAGTAACTTCTTTCTATTATTCTGCCTTTTCATGTTGCACACGCATGTGGATTCCATTTGACTGTAGCGAGTTCTGCCCTTCATCAGGCTGAAATTTCTGGCTCTTGTAAAAGTAGGCTTGAGGGGGTTATCCTAAAGGAGGAAAATGTCAGTAAGTAGCCTAGTGCATTTTTCACTGAATTCCTACACAGGAGAGGTAGTAGAAAGGGTTTCCTACTTTGCTCAAGTAGTTCTGCATTTGTGACACCAAGACTGAACTCCTCTCTTTGCTGTAGGATCCTCTGGAATACCTCAGTTTCTGCCCCTTATGTGCCAGAACACAGTGTCTGCAGTGGGAGGTTCCCCTTCAGCATGGCTGCAGGGGAACAGCAGCAAACTTAGTCACAGAAGATACAGTCTGAGTAAGTCTCAACCAGCAAAGAGGGTTGCTCCACTTCCAGTAGCTGCTGTAAAACTGCACACATAAAGAGGTTCCCATGCTTAGTGCCTTAATGGCTATTGTGGGATTTTTCTTAGTATTATGAATAGGGAACAGTAATGTAATCAGAAGAATTTTGAGTCTTATAGCAATGTTTTAATTAACAAAGCATACTTAATCCTCATGCCTGTTGCTCGTTCTCCAATAAAGCATTTCTGCTGAGCTGACCATTATTTTGAGTACCTGGTCCAATTTATAGCTAAACTGGACATGATTAAAATTCAGTCTAGTGTCTTGCACAAAGATAAAGTCTACCTTACTGAAAAGCATGAGATGCTTCTAAACCTACATCTTCCTTTTAATTCTGGTTTCTATATTGCCTGTGCTTTTATTAGAATTTTCCATCAAGAAGTCAAAAGGTCTGAAAAATGAAGGGTTTTGATTAAAAGTTGTATGTTTGCCTTCAAAATCTTCATATCTTTTTCTCCTGGTAAGCTTAATTAACATTTAGGAGAGTAAGCCACTTTAGTATCTGATAGAAAGTAGATGAGTTATACTACGGAAAAAAAAAAAAAATCAGTGAAAAATTACTTAATAGGAATATATTACTGTATATTCACAAATTGATCAATCTTTACCTCCTCAGGCTCTCAGCGCTTAGGACATGCTTTGTTTTCTATGACTCAGATTCACTATCTAAACAATTGCTTGATAATTAACATGCACCTTAATGTAAGCATGCTGTTACTATTCAGTTTTTTAATGATTTATTGCAAATATGTTTGCACTATATATTATTCTGTATTTACTATGGCATTCAAAAACCTTGGGCATTTTGTAAACAGTTTTAATGCCCAACACCTATCTCCATTTTCCCTTGTGATTTCAGCTTTTGAATTTTATCCTGTTTTCTTATAAACTTTTTATATTGTAGTTATCTCAAAACAATGGTCTTTGCTATTCTGAATCTGTGGTTACTCTATTTCAGGCATATATGGGTTAAAGCAGAGAAAGGTCTGTGGAGTATATTGTATTTATTTTAATTCCCAGTACTTCACTGAAGGTGTCAGTATTTTCAAGGAGACTAGTGTTGCTGAAAATGTGTCAGTCTTATGTAGTCAGTACTAGGGCTAAAATACACATCCAACAAGTTAAAGAGGATACTTAATTAAGATTCAGTTTACTTACCCAGTAGGGCACATATAGTTAGTAATACAATAATAGAACCCAACTGTTGCATTTTTCTTTAAAAAAGTTCCGGGAGTAGGGGTTAGGACAGGGACTGAACTAGCAGCTTTTTATTCAAAACAGAAAAAATTGGTTTAGCTTGACTGTGTTAGAGACACTATGTTCTGTTGAATTAAGTAACTTACTAAGAAAATTGATCCAAAGAAAGAAAAAAGCCATGCACAAAACCCCCAAGCAGATTATTTTGAGTCTGAGTTTATTCTTTTCAAGGTGTCAGCACTGTTGTTCTTTCCTGACAAAGGGCATGTGGCACTGAGAGGAGAGGTGCCGTTTCAGTCAGCACTGTTGTGGCTTCTGCTCGTCCAGCTGAGGTTTGAATGCAGCAATTGGGCAGAATTTCTGCTTCTGAAACTGCTTTATGAAAGGTATTTCTGGATAGTGAGCTTGTTTAGACCAACAAATCAATATTTTGATATTATCAGTGCATTCAGCAGTTCCCGCTCTGCTCCCCAGGAGATCCAGTATGAGAGTAATCTTCACAAGTCATCAAACTTTGTAGAGGAAAAGTGTTCAAATTACCTGGGAGAGTAGAAGAGTTGCTTCTCAGGAGCAACTTAATTTTTTTTTCTTTCTCCTTGTCTTGCGCCCTAATGAATTCCTGGCACTAGTTAACGAATTCATCTTTCAGTAATATAATCAATGCCTCTTACTATGGGACAGAACCTCCATGCTTTGGTGCTCAAACAAGCTGAGCCATGAGGATGCAAGAGGATGAAAGCTTTATTGTCCTTTGATCTCTAGGTGCTAAGGCCTACCTTCAGACTAAATTTCAGGTTTGAATGCTATTCTAAATTGGTGTGTGTGTGTTTGTTTGTTTTTCTGAAAATTAGTTTAAAAGAAACTTCAGAGCACAGTAGTGCTCTGTATCAAGCAGTGTACTCTAGAGAGACAAGTGGTATGTAGGGTCCTGTTGCCACTATATTTTATTTGCTGGTTCTCAGCTATTGAAATTAGGTGAGTTAAGATGTAGCTGGACGACAAGGACATAGCTGATCGGAGGGTTCACTGTCACTGATAAGGATGATCCCATGTTCATCTGGTCCTTACTCCGTCTTGATGCTTAGCTGACCCCTTGGTAAACCAAAGCAGTTCAGAGGAAACATAAAAGTAGTAAAGGAGGGAGGATGAGGAAACTAGACTTTCTTTTCTAATGGCTGTCCATGTAAGCTTGCTGTTAAGTCAGATTACTACTGCAGCCAGTGTGAAAGAGGTGTAAAAGTATGTGTCTGGGAGCAAAAGAGAAAAGAGGTAGAATCAGGAGGTGGTGGAGTAGGTGAACTGCCTGATATCGCTCCGTATTTTATGGCCTTTTTATGCCAACACAGACATGCAATGTGGATAGATTGTGACCCACAATCTGGCCTTTCATATTCTTGAGAAAATTCTCCCAGAAGGAATAATATTTGAAGGAGAACACAAGGCAACTCTCTTAATGGACCATGAAGTGCTGACAGACCGCTTTTAAAATAAACAAAAGCCCAAACTATCCCAAATCCACACTTGTTTTTGTATGTTTTTGGATTTCAACTCCCACATCATGTGTGGATGTCATATATAATATGCCACTTTGAAAATGTTTTAGGTCATCAGTCTGTTACTTGCAGGATTAAAAATTTGTCTTAAAAGACACTGTGATCTGTCTAGAAGGCCAGTGAAAATGTATCCTTCTCGTAGTTGTTAATCTCCACATCTGCCCCTCTAGAATGCTTTCATGTGATCTGCCCCTGTTTTTTTTAAGCTTATGTGACTGATGCTAGATAAAGATTATATAGATCAAATGGGAAAGAAGTATGATTATTTTACATACAATATAAAATTCAAAAAGCATGCTTTCATCTACCCACAAAAAGGGGGGGGGAAGGAAAAAAGGAAAGGGGAGGAAAGGTGTCAGACCTGACTCAGGGGATAATTATCTTCTTTTGCACAGTGAATTCTATGAGAAACATTGAACTCATCAATATGAGAATATCCCCCCAAGTTACAAAGTGAAAAAGTAGAACAAAGGCTTGTCAGGCTAAAATGGATACAGCTGTGTGTACAATTTTAATACTGTTCATAAGAACTAAGGCTTCTACAAACAGAATCATGTGATCACCAAAGTGGACATTTTTGGTATTTAGAAGTACAGCAATAGCAGCAGGTTTTTTGTTCAGTGAATTTCAATGCATTGTCCATGTTTGGGTATGTTACACTACTGCTACTTGCATTTTGAACACTTACAGTCAGTTGCCCAGATCTTTCTGTGAGCCTAATGTCTGAGAGCTGCAGTAGCTGTTGGGATGTTAGAAGGTGCACAGTCACTGTGAGCAGCCCTGCCCTAAAACGTCAGAGGACTGTGGTAGGTCATATGGGATGCAACCAAGGTTTTAAAAGAAAAACTTCTTCATCTCCTGCTGGTTTTCCTATGTTTTGATAATATTAAGTGATTTCCTGAGCTGCTTCTGTGGTAAGAATACTTAGTAATTCAACACATGCAAAGCATAGGAGGGATTCTGCTTGAGAAACTCACTTGCAAATTCTGGTTAATTTTGCATGCAATTAACATGGTGTTGGCCTTTCTTAGTACTAGTCAATATGATTGATGGCATTCTTTCGGGGCAGTTGATTTAGTTTATTGAGGACTTTTAAATTGTCTGATAGCTCTGTAAATCAAAAAGAGAGTAAAGGACTCTCAGGAAATGCACTGAATATAAGATCACTTTTTTTTTTTTTTTTTAATTAGAAATTCTACTAAAAACTTTCAAAAATCCAGTAAATTGTTACACTGTTCTGAGAAGGAATGTATAGCCAGAAAGTTTTAAGTCTTACTGACAAATTATTGAGACACTTTTTGTCTCAATAATTAGGATATAAATACCTTTTTTTTTTGTTCTTAATCTATCAGTTAACATGTTGTACCAGTATTCAAAATGAACTCAAAATCTTACTACTTGAAATGTAGTGATGCATTTACCTGTCATAAACGAAAATACATAAATCCTGAGAACTTTTCTAAAATCATTTAATATATGTGAGGCAGAGGGTATTTTTAAAAGTGAAAACGATAGGAAAACTCAAACTTCTGTGGATGTGGGATGAAGGTACATCCTTCTAAAGGTGTTTCAGTGACAGGAAGTTCACTGACAGTTGCAGAGTAGTCAAAGCAAGAAGGTACCTTGGCAGATGGCCTGGTCCAACCCCCTGTTCAGAGCAGGGTCAGCCAGAGCAGATTGTTAGAGCTGTGTCCAGATGGGTTTTGATTATCTTCAGGGATGCACGTGATTTCTTCAAGATTTCCTGTTACTTAAAGCACGCTTCATTCTTGGTACTGGTTGTTTTAAATGTTATTGTGTGGACCTTAGCTCTCCTCAGACATTGCAGTTTGAATTCAGGCGACAAACTTGAAGATGAACAGTTTTGCCTGGAAGCTACACACACAGATTCACAAAATTTATCTTCCTTTGTACTTTTTCAAAATTGTACCTGGCATCTTTCTGTGGGGTTGAGATTTCATAGGCAACTGAGATCTGTTTAAAGGTAGAATATCTATATCTTTTCTTTCTGTTTTGGGCTGCAAACTTGGTTCTTACTAAGTCTGGTACCGGTTAATTGGTAATGACTGGGGTTATGCTCTGCCATGTAAAGGATCTGATCCAACTTAAAACAAATATCTGGTTTTCTTTTTGTTTGTTTTGTGGGGTTTTATGGTTTTCTTTTTTCAGTTTGTCGTCTTGCAGCCCAAGAGTCAGACTTGGAAACTGTAGGTTCCAGTTTTCTGCAGAGGATTTAATCTGTGATGTTGGGGACGTCAAGCAACCTGTAAGCCTCAATTCTCATCCCTAATAAATAAATTAGGGATGACAAGATGGATCTTAACTCATGGGATTTTAATCTCTTACTAAATATGCAGGTGAAATTCTATAGTGTCAAGATTCATACAAGATCTTGGATCTGGACAGATATTGCTGTTCATGAAAGCATCATCTGGAGAAAAAGTGTGGTGGGTTACCCTTGGCTAAGGGCCAAACACCTGCCCAGATGATCACTTGGTCCCTCTCTTCAGCCAGACAGAGGAAGTAAATAGGATGGAAAAGCTTATGGGTTGAGATAAAGACAGGGAGACCGTTTACTGATTACTGTCACAGACAAAAGAAATTTGACCTGGAGAAAACCAAATTTATGCTAATGAAGTTTGGGAGAAACAATGTAGTCAGGGTAGTGGAAACCAAACAGACAAAAGAAAAAATAAAAAAAACACCACCTCCCTGCTCAGCTTTTTTCCAGGCTCAGCTTCACTCTGGTCTCCTCTACGTTATTCCCTCTAAGCAACACAGGGGAATGGAGGCAGTGATAAGTCCTAACAGCTCCTCTCTTCTCTTCCATCGTCCTCACATTTTTCCCCTACTTCAGTGTGGGTACTTCCCACAGGTTGCAGTCCTTCAGCAAAAACCTGTTATTGCCCTGGCTTTCCATGGGCTGTGACTTCCTTCATGAAAAATCCACCTGCTGCTGTGTGATCTACTCCAGTGTGGTCCCCCAAGGGCTGGGGGGGAATCCCTGCTCCAACATTTGGAGTACTTCGTCCCCCTCTTTCTTCTCTTCCTTCTCTTGCCTTGGTGCTGACAAGTGTGTTTTTTTTGTTTTTGTTTTTTTTTTCCCTTACTTTTTCTGGGCATTTTTTTCTCTGTCTTACATGTGTTTTTCCAGAGACCCCTTCATCTGTGCCCTGTGGATCTGACAGGGGCCGTCTGTGTCTGGCATGGGGCAGCCCTGGCCCCTCCTCAGAGAAGCCACCCCGCAGCCCCCTAACAGCCCGTGGGAACCTGCGCTGAGCACAACATTTCAGTAGCTGCACTAGAAATTGTAAAGAATAAAAGATTGCATAAAAAAAAATCATGTTTACATTTTCCTAGATTTTGGGAGGATGAAATTATGGTGGTCTACTACTGATTCTATGTAAATATAATGAGCATCTCATAGCAGACTGGTAAGTTTGTGCTATCTTAGCTTAACTGACTACCCATTATTTTTCTTTCTAAAATTCATGTTGTTATTTTATATCAAAAGACTGCTAGCATGCATGCAACAAATGTTTTCCTTCATTTTATTTTCTTAGTAAGAAACAAAACAGTTTTCTGCTTTATTCAAGATGAGCCACATCATTCCCTGCATCCTTTCTCGGCCTATGTTTTTGTTACCCTTGGAATGATAGTGATGGACTTTGTGGAAATGTTGCAGTGGTCATTTTGGTCGTTTCCTTTAGAGCAGGTAAAAAGCCTGCAGGAATTGTCATCTAGTGTTTTATATACACATAGGTTTTCCAAATAGTAAATGTCATTTTTCATCTTATTTGTTCATATTTGTAATAAATGTACAAATCTGAGAGTAAACAGAATATATGTTAATTATGTTGGCATTTGTACCTGCTAGCAATAATTTCAAAGACAGGGAGAAGCAGCTACTTGGATAGGTAGGCATTAGGAAATGTTGTTATACCTTTTTTTGCAGTTTTGGCACAATATACAGCTCTTCTGTCAGGGCTTCCACTTGTCCTTCTTTGTGTGACATCACATTGCTATAACAGTTGATCAGTGACCTGTACAAATCAATGGACTGCCTTTTCAATATTTGACAGATAGTTATAAATGAATCACATGCCGTTAGTCAGTTTGTCTGTGTTTCTAATGGATATTCTTAACCACAAGACACCAAAGATCAGTGAACAGGAGGCATCCCTGAGCTGCTTTAGTCTATACACCTTCTTTGTGGCTGTCTCAACTCTGTCAGCTTTGCATGCTAAAAGGAGTGGGAGTGACAGTCTGATAATTTCTAATTTCCTCTGACATCAGTAGGTCATGTGGTTAGGTATATGTGAACAAAGACAGGTGGAAGAGGGGAAAAAAGTAGGACTTCAGAGAAAAATGCTTTGTGTTTAGGGGTGTTGCTTGTCTTACCTCCTTTGAAAGTACTTTACAGAAAACTGCTTTATTATACAGGAACCTTCCTACTTTTTCCTGCCCTGTGTTGTTCACGTGTTTCTGGTAGTTTGCTGGGATATTGATGGGTCTGTGTCTCCAGGAAAATTTAACTGTGGAAAGGGCTGCTTTTCCAGATAATTAGACTGCTAGTTTCAAAGCATCAGTGTGGTAAGGGCTCCACTTTCAGAAATAATGTATATTTATAAACCAGTTTGAATTGAGTGAGAGTTTTGGCTCGAGGGACAAGGCTTGTTGGGGATTTTTACAGTACTTTATTAGACTAGGTGACATAGTTGGAAAATACAGATTCCTTGGCTCTCAGGCACCAAGGTCAGAAACAGCTAACTTCAAGCTAATCACAGAAGAGAAGAGTTGCTTTAAGCTTAACTTAATTATATTAGGGAATTAAAGAGAAAACTCTTGTTGGTATTTTTTAGAGCAGAGGTGAATGTGAGCAAGTAGAGATTCGATAAGGTCATAGAAAATCTTTAACTCTTTGTAAATAAAAGGTACTGGGAAAAGTGAAATGCTTTTTATAGTAAATCTCTTGCTGTCAGGAAGAATATTTCTGAGACCAAAAGAGGTACAAAGGCTGACTTCCTCCATCTCTAAAGCTTTATACACTCCCATTCATCCCTGCAGCTTAACACTCTGCCCAATTTCTACTATGTTTATGTTTAAAGTTACTGTGTTACTTGCCCTAGTCTCATATATTCTGTAGTAAATTCTTCAGCAATCTTGAAAATTTGTTATACTTTCACCAGCTGTTAAAAGCAACACGTTTTGCAACACACTGATTCTGCTTGATCAAAGAGAAATCAGACTAAAAAGTTAGTGTTAGGAGATATCGTTATTACTAGAGGCTTCTTGTGAGTGTTCTATTATTTATACAATTCTATAAATATACACATTTTTACAAAGAAAGGAAAAAACCTATTTCATCCATTACCAGTTAAATTTTACAAAGATGTGGTTATTTAAAACAAAACAAACAAACAACAACAACAAAAAGGCAACTCGGGGAAAAAAAAAATTAACCTGTTCTAATTGACCAAATCAAGCAAAATAAAGATGGGTCTCTGCTTAGCATTTTGGGAGAATTAAGGAAGAACACATAAAGTAATCATAATTTTTTATTTGTTTCACTTGGTCTTGTAAAGACATTTGTTTTCTTAGTTGTTTAAATACTATTTCACTTAGATTTATAATGGGCTTCTTATAGGTGGTATAAACTAATTATGTGTTTATTGATTAGTGATGGAAAGAACAGCAATACAACAGAATAGTCCAAAAATAATGATTTTTTAAAAAAAAAAAAGTTGTTGTTGACTGTACTCCTTTTTCAAATTAATTCGACAAAAGAAACTACATACAGTTAATATGAAACCTGGCAAATAGTTAATATGTATACTATAGGGATGCCTAGAACTTTTGACATAACTACAGAGACCCCGAGGCAAAATTTTGATTAATAAAATTGCTTCTTAATAGCATAGAACTGTTTCCCCAGATCTTCACAGTTTTGTGAGTAAAACAGATTTTCAGGATAATTTGCCTTAAGTCAGAGCATCATAGAGTGATTTGGGTTGGAAGGGACCTTTAAAGGTCGTCTAGTCCAACATCGCCTGCAATGAGCAGGGATGTCTTCAACTAGATCGGCTTACTCAGAACCCCATCCATCCTGGTCTTGAATATTTCCAGGGATGGGGCATCTGCCACCTCTCTGGACAATCTATTCCAGTGTTTCACCATCCTCACTGTAAAAAATTTTCTTCCTTATATCTAGTCTGGATCCGCCCTCTTCCAATTTAAAGCCACTACACCTTGTCCTATCACTCCATGGCTTGTAAAAAGTCACTGTCCAGCTTTCTTGTAGGCCCCCTTAAAGTAGTGAAAGGCCACAATAAAGTCTTCCCAGAGCCTTCTCCAGGCTGAACAACCCCAACTCTCTCAGCCTTTTCTTATAGGAGAGGTGCTTCAGCCCTCTGATCATTTTTGTGACCCTTCTCTGGACCTGCTCCAACATGTCTTCCTTGTACTGAGGACTCTAGAGCTGGATGCAGCAATCCAGAGGGGCTCTCAACCAGAGCGGAGAAGAGGGGCAAAGTCTGTTAAGAACTCTCCAATACACTGTTTTTTCTTAAGTGCAATGGCCATCATTTTAAAAGTTACTCTTCAAAATTATTAAAGCATTTGTGGTTCTTTGTGCGTACTTTAAAAAAAATAGATTTTGAAATGCATTTTCTGCCACTAATCCAAAGAACGTATGTTTTTACTTCTGAACAGATACCAACTTAAAGGAATAATTAGACACTTGTGTATATCTACAGAAAGAAAAGTTAAAAATACATCTGTTTTCTTGTGTGGGGAGAAAGAGAAGTGGTTCTTGTTCTGACTTGCAGGCTCCAGACTAGACAGATGTTAGCCTAGGCTATATTTGATGTAGTCCAAAAGTGTGACAGAAACAATTTTTACAACAGAATTAACTGGGCATTTCACACTTTGCTTGATAAAGGATCTTAAAATATCTTTTTTTTTACTAAATTTATTTTTCTACATATTTTTTTATATATATATTTATATATCACATTAGCAGAGTTGATGGGAGACATTTAGGGCAATGTGAAATGCAGTCCTTATTCATTACCAGGTGATTTAATGTATAATTTCTTTGACTGTCTCCATAAAAACTAGTCATAGCATATTATCATACACTTATGAGAAAAATGAGCAGCATGGCTCATAAAAGCTGGGCAATTAATTGTATTATATGCTTGTTCGTCATGCAGGTCAAGCAGTTAATTATGCCAAGAATTGCTTTGAAATCATGCATGCCTCAACTTAGACCTTTTACCTCCCAAGAGAATTCCTCAGGTCTTACTGTGTATCACGCTTCCTGTGGATGTCGGTCTAATGCTGGCTAATCCTGTTAGCATGTATAATAGATACAGGGATATCTGGAAATCTGAATCTGTACTCGATAGCTCTACAAGCCAGCATAGGAGAAAATTGAAATCTTTGTGGCTTCTTGAACATGAGAGTAAAATATGATTGATTCATGACTGAAATTAGTGCCATGTGTTTCAATAATTCATACTTCACATGGCAGAGATAGGATTAAAGATTTTTCAGATACTTTTTGTACATTGTAGCTGTATGGTGAAATTGTGTTTGAATGAGTGCCATACTTTTCAGCTTCATGTGCCCCTGTACATACAGGACTCTACTTTTCTATTGCAATTTTCCTTTTGGATTTGGTGTTTTCACACAAGTCTCTATCAGAATTGTGTAATTGAATTGGTTTGAATTTGTAATTTGTTTTATAATGTGGAAAAAGATTCCTTCAGTTTAAGAATGACGAATCTTGAATCTTCAGAAGATGCCCAGATGATGCAAAACCATTCTACAGTCTGTGGTATCTGATCCTTTGTAGGCTTTGGTCCTTCCCAGAAGTATAGAAAGTCTAACCATATCCCCAGTCAGTGTAAATACCAGTCATCATTAGTGTGGTGGTAAACTAATGCAAAGATCAGGTACAGTTGAGTTAGAGGATTTGTTTTGGAGAATCTCATAGTTGTAGTGATTGTTCAGAAAGATTCAAATGAAATTGTAATGTAGGTACTCTGCTGCAAATGTATTAATACTATTGACTACTTATAGTCCATATATAATCTCGCACTCCGAGCACGTTTTTTCCTGAAGAACGTGAAGTTGGTTGACATGCATAATTTAAGAAATTTGAAAATATTGCTATTAAACAAAAACAAGTACTCTTACCAGAAGATGAGGCTGATTAAAATTTTAGATATCTACATATATGTTTTTCTTGAGACAATTTGAACAAATTCAGGATTTATGGTTTTATAAATATTTGTTAGTGATGTCAGAGTTTCCTCAGCTGCGAGTAAGCTGACTGGTAAGTATGTGAATAATTAAGAGTCCCCAAAATAATGGCAAATGGATTTGTGCCTATAACAACAAAACAGCTATGTATTAGATGAAGAATGTACAGGGCGAAGTACATTCTTGGCTACACACCAGCCGTTGCAAAGATTTTTCCTCTCCCTCTTCAAATCAAGAAAAAGATGTTTTTCAATTTCCTGTTAGTATTCCCTCTAGAAACTGAAATCTTCCATTCTTTACAGGATCAACATCTTTTCAGAGACGAGAATGATGATCATGCACAAAGATCCAGTAGAATCAGGAGATCTTCTTTAATGACATCAAATAACACAATTTATTATATTAATAGAATATATAGATCTAATTTATAGGCTTTCTTCCCTGTAAGCCTGCTGTGATGATAATATAGATGCAGAAATGTCTATCCCATAAATGAGTGTTACACAGAGATTATTTTACATCTGTGTAAAAGTAAAAAGTATTTTCTCTCTTTGTAATCCTTTTTAACCTCCACATTCAACAGATAGGAAAATAGGATTGTTTTTTGAAGAATGTTCTATAGAAAGTAATTCTTTTTTGGAATCATATCTCACTAACTATTAGTACAATAGCACAAACATCTCCAAGGCTTTGTAAGACCTGTGGTAGATGTAGTAACCATTTCTATAAAAAGCCTTCACATAATAAAGTGATTAAAAAAAAAAAAAAAAGGGAATGGAAAAGTAAGCACCTTAAGAAAAGGTCAAAAAAATCCATTTATAAATCATTCAACATTTACTGACAATGTTATTTGTTGAATGTCTCCCATTATAATATTTTAATGACAAAGGTTGTTTATTTCAAAGCTAGCCTTGTTCAATATGTCAGTGAGAACTTGCTTTATATCTTGAAGAATAAAACTTGAAATTCACAGTTCCATTTCATAATAAAGTGATTATTTTGTATAAGACACCACAGCCCTAATAAGGATCCCATTTCATATGAGAGGAAGCTAATGAAGATCAGTTGGTATTTACTCAAGGTAGTTGTCAGAAGAGATCCCATACCTGACTCTTTTTAGACTTCATGTTTGCTGACATGCCAGTGTTCAGGAACTCCCCAGACACTGATCCATTCTTAGTAGGGTCTGTAAATGGACATGAATTCAGTCAAAAGTTATTTGTCTTTGTACAGTTCCTGGCCTTTAGCAATTTTATTTTTTTTCCAACTTTTTGTTCCATCTGTCTCATTACCTTGGAGAATGTTTGTAGGCACCTTGAAATACATGAATAGTTCTGAAGTCACCTGACATAGGTGATGCTTATGTATTCCTCAGGAAACAGATCTATCCTTCATGAGAGAACAGAATAGTGTCCTCACACCAATGCTTCTTGTTCTTTGGGTTCAATGCTTTCAGTAAGGCCGATTGCTGAAAATATAGAAAGATAAACTGTTCATTAACGCTAATCTACTAAAACTGATCTGTTCATTCAGATCTCAAGGTATTACAAGCTATCCTTCTACAGCATGTCCAGAGAATAAAAAGTTCCCTCTTTTGGCTCACTCATTTATTCATTCTCTGAAGTTGTCTGTTGGCAAGCTTCATCACTTTCTGTCATGTGTGCTTCTAGCTATTCAGTAAGAACAATTGTAAGTCTGAACCATGAAAAGGATGTGCTTGATTACTGCAGTAGTGACTGATACTGTAGTGCGTATTCTTGTTCTCTAATAAAGTGTTTTTAAAGTTGTGTTGAATACATTACTGCTCAGAAGGAAAATAAGTGTGTGCTTAAAGGTTTAGCTTTACAGGAGTACTTCCCTGGATTGGGACCTCTATTGAATCACAGTCCTATTTAGTCTATATTTTGAAATTCTTGCTCATTTCTCTTGTGAATACTTTGATGTCTTAGCTATTATGAATAGAGCTCTTTGTTTCCTGTATCTGGAATTTAGTCTAAATAATGACCTCCAATGAAGTACTTCTGTGAGGTTACAAATGTCTCTCAGAACCAAGCTAAAGTAAACATCCTAAATAATGATACTTTACTTTTTATGGACCTAATACATCACTGACAAATATTAAAAGTTCTCCAGTAAAAGAATGGCAACTCATTACCTCAGTTTCATTGACCTGCAGACTGCCTTTTCTTCTAAAAAGTTGAAATGCAAAGGACTGAGCTCTTGAGTACTCACAGCACACAAGGCTAATTTAAAACCATTTGGTTTGTTTTGGAAGATGCTTGAAATAGGCTGATTCTGTATCTGTGAAAGTCCCTCAGCCTTCATTTTGAAGGCCTCACTTCTGATCCAGACTATGATGATCCTTATGTAGTCTCATGCTGAGATACCTGAACAGACAACCTGCTTATTCTTTCACAGAAGAATAATACACTGAAATCCTGAACAGTGTGTTATCTGATGCCATTATTAGGGAAGAACTGCAGCTGTTCATATTTTCTCTCTGCAGCACGTGTCACTGTGGCAAATGGAAAATATTTTCATCCTCTAGGATTACAGAGCTGCTGAAAAGCCATAAACAAAACATAACTAGAATAGCGCATGTAAGTGACAGTTAATGCAATCTCTCAGAAGAATGTGAGGTAGAGAGGAAAAGAAATTACAGGAGAGTATTCATATTTTCATTTGCAACAATACACTTCAGAGAGAGTTTCAGAAGAAATTATTACACTTATCTATGGCAGTGTTTTTATTCCATTGTTCTCAAACTAACATAAATACATAAACCCAAGGAGAGTACTTTTTATACAGAAATGTATGTGTACACACATGTATGCATTTAAAAGTAAAGACACAGTGTGTAAAGTGGGGATCCATTTAAAGTCATCCATGTAAGTTGCACCAAAGTTAATGCACTTCAGTGGTTTCTGTTCCCAGGGTATCTGACAGGCTTGCAGGCTTTATTGATAATAAAGAAGAATGTGCCAATACTCCCATTTTAATATCTGATTCAGAAGAAAAGTAATTTTTTCAAAGTCAGACAGAAAGTCTGTGTCTTAATTCTTGATTTCATGAGGCTAAGTTCCTAATCCTGGAGGTCTTACTCTTTTCTTGTGAGAAGAAGGTGGTCTTAGCATTTTTCTCAGTGTTGATGAGCCTTTCCACATTCTAACCATGATTTATCCCTGCAGTATAGATGCACTCAAAGAAAAAAATGACTGCTAACAAAATAATTTGGAAACTCCTTTTTTTGTGTGTGTGGTGTGGCTGGTTCAAGTGTTTTGAAACAGGATTGGTGGTTCACACCACAGCAAAAGGAGAAGTGTGGTGTGGTGCTGTTTGCTCAGACTCAGAGAAGACACAGCGTGTCCTCTGCGTTTCATAGTAAAGGTGCTGGCAGTTATTATTAAATTTCATGCAAACCACCTCCTGTATATCCAGAGATCTCCCACCTCTCTCCTTTCCCCACAGTCATGGCTTAGTGGAGTGACATGGAAAAGCAGAAGCATTTTACCACTGCTTCCCAAACCTCACCTTCCTGCCACCCTACTTTCTATTGCACACCTGCTGAGCAGGGCTGTTGGAGGATCCCAGTATTACAGGCTTCCTTTTGTGGATCATCATTTTAACATTCCTGCACAACCATGACACAGGTATCCCTGAATGAATACCATGTGTTGCTTCAGTGGGTGCTGTTCCTTCTGGAAAAATGAATTCTTCATAACTTAAATGGAAAAGTGGTAATTGCAGCATGTATGTAGGAGGATCAGTTCACTAGGGTGATGTCCTAAATGTTAAAAAAAAAAGATAATAGCAGTGCTAGAAACCACTCATGTAGCTAATTAGGGGTGACCTGATAATACATTTTCTTTATCTGCTGAAGGTTTGAATAGAGAAAAATAGAGGCATTTACAGAAGAGGAGGGAGAGGCAGGGCTTCAGGAACCTGTGTGTAGTCTTGGCA
Source organism: Chloroceryle aenea (assembly GCA_013399075.1). Classification (NCBI taxonomy): domain Eukaryota; kingdom Metazoa; phylum Chordata; class Aves; order Coraciiformes; family Cerylidae; genus Chloroceryle; species Chloroceryle aenea. Next base: position 255,520 of record VWZY01006530.1, on the reverse strand, counting down.
TCTATAGCTACTTGGCTCCAGTGGGCAACTGCTTGCAGGCCAGCCTGGCCAGGCCCTGCTGTCAGCCAGCCCTTCCCAAGGTAGAATTAGCTATACCAAAGTTTCTAGTCACAACACCGTACATGAAAATGCATGTGAAGTTTCTTACAAATATAAATGAACTGGATTCCAAAATGGTATGACCTTATGTCTTTTTACCATAGTGATAAGGCTGTTGTCTATGAGTAGGCTCAAAATAGCAAGATCTTTATAGAAAGCATTACTTGGTGGCTAAATATGGTCTGCTAATTCACCTCTGTTGCTTTTTCAAGTACTCAGACTAGTGACTAGAAATAAACCCAAAAATAACTCTAGGCACTGAGACAAGAATAGTATTTTAAGGTTTAAGAAGTTAATTCTGAAGTTGTAAACTGTCTACTGTGAAATTAAAAATAAGTGGCATTATTACTACTTAAAAAATAATCTGATGAATGTGATTTGGTAACCAGCTGGGACTGAGTGTTCACCTCTGTATCATGAGCACGCAATAAAAATAATTAAAGTGGAAAAGGGATTTAAAATACTCTTTTCCTGTTTAGGTTACAGGAAGGCCACAGTCAGCAGAGTTGGAAATGCATATTTCATATCACTGACATCAAAAGCACATGACGTGTTTCTACCCATTGCAACAGATCACATTTTCAAAGATGTGATTGTTGAATTCATGGCATTGATTTACTAAGTGTGCCTTGGTGAACAAAAGCTACGAAATTGATTTTTCCTTTCCATTTTTTTTAATTCTACCACTTAGAAAGCAATGTCGTATGAGTACAAAATGGCAGGGTATTCTTTATGAAGAGATCTTTACACTCCCCCTTTCCCTTTTGTTTGAGATCAACTCCTGGGAACATAACTGCAAGGTGTGAGCAGTGATTTTACAGTGTCAATTCTAGGACATTAGGAGGGTATAACTGTGCAGAAATAGGACAAAAAGGGGCATTCATATCCCTGAGAGTCTGAATTAAGTGAGGGAATGGCTTGTATTTACAGTTGTGCATTAAGATTCTGTTTTATTGGGTTTGCCTATCATGTAATTATGAATTTTGCTTTCATTTGACTGGTGACACAAAGTTATGATCTTGGCATACCCATGGTGCAGAGAACAAGTGCCAGGACTTGGCACTGTCAGGTCCAGCAATGTTTCCAGCACCTGTGGTGCATTTGGAAATGGTTGGAAGTGCTGATTTCATTTTTGGCCCACAATACCAGAAGTACCCCCTAGCAGACAAGGATTGCCATTGTGGGAATGGACTGCACCTTATCCTGCTAGACTGTTCTTCATGCTTTCCCCTACATAATGTAGATGTGTACTACATGCTAACTGTAGGATGTAGTAATAAAATTACCAGTTAAAATTCTCAGCTTATTTCTGACACCAATTGCATACCTATAGGGATAAAATTCAAGGTACAACTTATGAAATTAACCTGGTTTAAGTGTGGTGTTTTCCCCTCGCTTTGGAATACAAATTTGGCAAAAGTAACAGTGCAGTTCGGCATGGAGACAGATGAAGTCAGAATCCAAAGTGACCTCATAATATCTGATGGAAACAACCGTCTGTGTCTCAAGGCGGTTTGATGCTGTTATTCTCTAGGGGGAAAAAATGCAAAGCTTTTTTCTTAGAGTTAGAATCATAGAATCATAGAATAGATTGGGTTGGAAAAGACCTCCAAGATCATCGAGTCCAACCCCTGATCCAACTCCAATTACTATATCATGGCACTAAGGGCCATGTCCAATCTCTTTTTAAAAACCTCCAGGGATGGTGAATCCACCACCTCTCTGGGCAGGCCGTTCCAATGCCTGATTACCCTCTCTGTAAAGAATTTCTTCCTAACATCTAACCTAAACTTCCCCTGGCAGAGCTTAAGCCCATGTCCCCTTGTCCTGTTGTTGGTTGCCTGGGAGAAGAGGCCAACCCCCACCTGGCTATAACTTCCCTTCAGGTAGTTGAAGAGAGTGATGAGGTCACCTCTAAGCCTTCTCTTCTCCAGACTAAACAACTGCAGCTCCCTCAGCCTCTCCTCATAGGACTTGTGCTCAAGTCCCTTCACCAGCCTGGTTGCTCTTC
>VWZY01006530.1:211501-252848 GCA_013399075.1 Chloroceryle aenea | reverse complement strand
CTCAAAGTCCATCAAAGAATGGAGGTTTTCTTTGCCCCTCCTTTTGTTATTAATGTATTTATAGAACGACTTTTTGTTATCCTTAACAGAAGTGGCCAATTTAACTTCAGTTTGCTCTTTTGTATCCCTGATTATCTTTCTGCATGATCTTGCTGTCTTCTTGAATTCTTCGTAAGTAGCCAGCCCTTTCTTCCATAGTCGGTAAACTCTCTTTTTATCCCTGATTTCCTTCAGAACCTCCCTGTTTAACCAAGCTGGTTGTCTTCCTTGCTGGCTTGCCTTTCTGCATACTGGTACGGCCTGTTCCTGTGCACTCAAAACTTCCTGCTTGAAGCTCAGCCATCCCTCCTGGACCCCCTTGTTTTCAAGGGTTGTTTCCCAGGGTATGCTCTGGACTAGACTTCTGAATAGGTCAAAATCTGCCCTTGTTGTTGATCCATCTGGAATAGATAGCATGAAAGCATGCAAATTCATACCTATTGTGACTGCTGGATATTCTCATGTCTTCAAAGGGCATGAGAGCACTACATAGGTTGGATATGGGCTATTATACAATATGTAGTTCAAAAGAAAGTGAACAATTACAAAATCTGTCTTTTATCTTGAATATGTCTGTCTTGCAGTTTGAGTATTTTAATTGTAGCATCTAAGACAGATGACATCTGAATGACATGTTATCACTTATTGTTTTGAAGTGTAGGAACATACACAATTTTCGCAATGGGATGGCTTCATGAATAGTTGGCTGGCTTAATGAATTTCTCATTCAGAAGTTAGTATGGAGCTACCATCCATTTTACAAATAGAACAAATGGCTTGTAGGAGCAGGTGGCTGTTCACAGGAATTACTGCAGCAGGTCTAAGTTTATAAGGGAAGAATATTTTGTGCTCTGTTTTAGTTATGCCTATACAGTTTCAGTACAGATGGCAGTAGCAGTTTCTCCAGCAAGGCCTTCTAAAGACTTCACTGATTGACCATAAAGCAATTGTTTTATGTCTTCCCAAGACACAAAAATCAGAACTGTGTCTAAGGAACTGTGGAATTCCTTTATACTCACAAGAACACTGAGGCTGTACTGTAATGTGTCTAAAATACTGCTTTCCTGTAACTCAATCTTAATTAGAAATTATAATATAACAGTATATAAAGCACATATTATTCTGCTGCCAAATCTACTAAAATATGGTTTTTAATCCTTATTTCATTTCAGTTGTAGTCTTAATGATTTATTATGACAATTATTTCCATGGCTCAGATTGCAAAGCTATTGTACTCCTTGTCTAGAAACAACAGGAATAAAAATAAATAAGGTGTTATTTGTCATTGTAGTTGGTATGGAAAGATTAGAAAAAGAGCATTTTAAGGAGCTGCTGATTTAAATGTTGCCTTATGTTTTGGAAGCACACATTTGTTGCTTTACTGTTTTATATTCAAGCCACTTCTGTATTTAAAGATTATTTTAGAAGTTTTAATTTTGGCATTTGGTTTTCAAGCCAGTGACCATATGCTTTTGTAAATCTTTAACACCTTGGTACAGTTTTATAGCATAGAAAAATGAAGGAAAAACTAAGCAAGGAAGAGGTTTTAAAATCATTCTAGAATGAGAAGTTAATGCCAATTAAGCTTTTTGGGTTGTTTTTTTTTGCATTACTTGGTAGAACGTCATTGCCTCTCTGATTTCTCTCTGTTCCCTTATCTCAGGCTGCCCAGAGAGACAGCTGTTGTTGATATAATTTGTATAGGGGGGATTGTGACTCTTTCATGGAAATACGTGTATATGTAATTCTTCAGATAATTAATCACATCTATTCTGTGTCATATCTGGCACACTTACAAAACCATGACAGATCTGGCCAGATCTTGTCTCTCCCTTTGGGAAAATATACAACTACTGTATGTCAAAGCTTGCCAAATTACTGCATGTAAAATCCCTACTCTTGATACAGTGGTAATAAGTCATATTCAAATACTTTTGGTTACAATTTTAATATGAATATTAAATTAATAAACTAATTACTTGTTATTTTAAATTGGACAGTGCCTGCAATTATTGTGGAAAAATGCTAATTCATACATGATAATACTCTAGACCTGTATTTCTAATTAATAAAAGTACATTATTTAGAAGGAACAGTAGCATAATTGAGTATTATCTGAAATCAAGTATTTTGTTTTGTATGAACATTGTGGACAAGGGTTACCTATGACTGTATATAGGTCCCAATTTACAATTTAATTTTATGTTCCTTACATGACATGCAAAGAAAAAAGTGCTTTGGAGTTCAGTGACATCTCAACTGTTTGTGAACTACAGCCTAACATCCATAATAGCTCCAGCATTGGAAGACAAATCCCTGTACATAGTAAGGGATACATTGCCTTGCATCTCTCTGATACTTTCCAGAACCAAAAAACTGTAGCCAACATTAAAAGCATTCTGTGGTGATTTTCTTGTAAATTTGATACCAATGATAAAAAGCAGCCCTGCAACACCCACAGTTAACTACTAAATTTCAGGCGCCAGTGGCATGATCTCCTTCCCTGTCCATGAAATTACTCATGGCATATATTTCCCCCTCTGAAAATCCTGTGTTCAGGGTACCTGTAGGAAAGTGTTTGCCTCCTGTCACTATCTCAGAAAAATTAAATTAATTGAAGGTAGATGCAGTGGTTAAAACCAAAATGTCATATAAGAGTAGTGTAGCATCCAGAAAATTGATATATTTATTGCAAAGTTAAAAGAGAAGAAAGATGATTGGTTTAAACTGAAGCATGTGGGGGGATATTTTATTCCAAGTTCTTTTTGGAATCCTTCTTCTGAAATAACATAGGCAGGCAGTATGTCATTTCCTTCTGTATCTACCACCTCATGAATATAGGCTGGCAGCAGGAAAAGAAAAAAAGAAGTGTGTAGGGCTTACTACAGTAAAAGGGGCTTTTGCATACTATAAAAATTACATTCCTTTGGGTATCTATTCTGTTATCACTACTTATCAGTGAAAACAGTGTTTTCCTAAATATATGCCATTAGATTGTGGCACCTATCTGAGCTGCCCCAAAACCTACCAAGCAACCTCTGAAAGTCTGGACTTCATACAAATAACAATTCTAGTTTAAAAATGCTTAGGAAGTGAAAATCAATAGGCTTTGTCTATGGTTTAGCTAGGGAGTGCATAGTGTATATGCATATCCTCGCATTTTACATACAAATGCTGAATTTGAATAGAGGGTATAACAACAGAGGGTTGTAGGGGGGGAGATTTAATAATAGAGTGCACACACCTAATATTTTCACACTAACAGCTGTGCAGTAAAGTTATGCTACTTTGGGCTTCATCCCTGTGGGATGTGTAGAGATCTTCTTTCTGAGAACTGGGAGCTGTCAAATATGGACTATGGGGAGCTCATTTGCACAGGCTTCATAACTTGTACCTGGAGACCTGGGGATTTTGGTCTGTGTCAGGACATCTGCAGCAGGTTTACTTTTCATCTGCAAAGTAGCTGGCTTAGTTCACAGCTAGGGTCAGGAGTCTCTCAGGGACTACAAGGCTCACAAGGCCATGAAGGTTGTGAAGATTTGACTTTTGCTTTACCATTGTCATTGTTTTGGACCTGTTAAGCCTCAGAGTTGTTATTTTCTGTTTCTCAACTGTACCTTCATGGATGAAACAAATTCTCCTGAGTTCAGAGCAGGGCTGAATTCAGTGTCCATCTGCCTCTTTGGTAGCGACTCTGTCTCTTATCCAGCATGAGTTGAAATAGGAACTGTCAGAAGTAAGTGATGGCATACTTCATGCTAAGTGGTGGTAAGACGACTCAAAAAAGTTACAGAAATATTACAGTGTGATATAGGAAAGGGAGTGTCTCTCTTACACCTTCACATTATTTATTTTTACCTTTAATTCCCAACTGACTTCTCTGTTTGATTTTTAAGGTGTATGTCAGTGGAATGCAGCTTTTAATTAGTCTGTCTTTGCAGCTTGTGTATGGAAATATTCATAATATTCCCTATTTGATCCAAGGCTTTGAAATTATCTTGCATCATCCATTTGTATAAAGCATGTTCTTTGTATTTTTAGCAGATTAAGAGTGACTATAACTTCTTGTAAATTAATTTCAGGAGTTAAGAGAAAAGGAAAAGTGTTACAGTTTCTATTTCTTTTCGGTCTTTCATGACCTAAACTGTTTTTCATCATGGAACCTATTGCTACAACAGTTTTCTGAAAAGAAAACACTGTTTACAAAGTAAACATTTTTTCTGGCTGCAAGATTGTTTGCTGTCCAGGAAGCAAACACATTCTACTTCATTACATATATTTTGAGTGTATGAAAGGAAAATAAGTTTATACATTTTAAATGTGCAGCTCACAGACTTTCCGGATAGAACCCACTTGGGAGTCATAACACATTTCCAGGACCTCCCCTAGTGAGACTCCTCAGATATCAGAGCAGTAGTGACTCATTGACCGCAGGAGAGGCAATTGAATTAAAACTTAAATATTTATGCATCTGAGTCACTCAACTTGCAAAACAAATACAGCCCAATTTCTGGGTGAGATATATGTGTTTCTCAAAAAAAGTTGGAGCTGGTATTTCAAGAGCTGCAATGGCCTGAGTTTGGCTGTTGGTCTTTGTTTTCACAACACTTTTTTTTTTTTTTAAGTGGTTTTCACAGCTTTAGAACTATAGAAGTAGGGCGATTATAGCCTAGGTATTACATATGTCTGGAGTACTCAATAATAGTGACAGAAATGGAGTTTTTCTGACAGTTCAGCATGTTCTTTTGCACTTGTATCTATTTCTTTTAGGTGTATTGAGGGTCTGAGGTAAAGGTGGCTGCAAACCTTACTGCATTAGAACAGTGTCATCTTCCCATCACTTCCCAGACACATAAATGACTGTCGAAAGTAAAGTGCAATGAAAAACTGATAAAAGGAAGAGGTGCTGTAATTACTACTGCCAGGCTGTGCTTTTGCCAAGTCCAGAAATTGACAGTAACAGTCACCAGGTCAAAAGTCTTGATCTCCCCAGCGCAGCATCAAGTTCTTTGACAAAAAGTTGAGCTTGATCCTCTGAGTTTGTTTCTGAAGCTGGTCTTGCTAACCAAATACAGCACAGATGTCGCTACCTACACGCCACCACCCCTCCTCCCCACAGTCAGGTGCTGGGTCTGAAGCTATTTCATTCTTCCAGGTCATTCTGGAGAAGGCTATAATACATACCTAATTACCTTACAGCTAAGAAAGCCTTAGCAGATCCTACATACTGAAAACTGAGCATGTGCTTGCTACAGTCATAATTTGAACCTGGGTTTTATTAAACATTTTCTAGTCCAAAGCCCTGATTTTCAGGTTGCCTTTGAACAAAAAGTACAGGCACTTGTCTGTCGTCAGCAAGATATGAGGTATTTCATGAGACCACAAATAAAGCTGTTGTTCTGAAAACACAAGTACAGCAAGTATTTGCTTTTCTTAGGATAGCTTTCTGAAGAGCACAAAAGTGTGATCTGAAAATACAACCAAATGTTTTGTTCAGTGTTCTTTAAAGAATGTTTGATGTGCTACTGTCAATAATTATCAGTTCCTCATGGCCCATGGAAAAATTATACAACTTGTTCCAGTTGTGTCTCTCCTTTTTTCCTTTCTCTCCTTCTCTCTCCCCTTCCCCTCTTCTCTTTCTCTAATTTTATTTTAATGTTCTTATTTACTCTTGGATCAGAAACATCTGCTGACACTCTTATTTCCAGATCTTAACCAAATTTATAGATTTGGCTTGAGAGATGGGATCAATATGTTCAAGTTTAAATTCTACATGTGTAGTTGAATTATCCAGATAAGTCATAATATTGTCTCATTATGCTCTTTTTTTTTTCTGATGCTGAATCTCTCTGTTACGCAATGTGTGCTGTTTATCCCTTTTCTACTGGTTGCAGTAGGGATGATTCCACATATTAGATAAAATCAAATTAACCTGTTTTTTTGGCAAATATTGAAAACTGAGCATGTGCTTGCTACAGTCATAATTTGAACCTGGGTTTTATTAAACATTTTCTAGTCCAAAGCCCTGATTTTCAGGTTGCCTTTGAACAAAAAGTACAGGCACTTGTCTGTCATTATGGTTTTTGATCACCTTTAGCTTCCCAAATGCTTTGAATTAATTTGGATGATCAGTCCCATCCCTAGTTGTAGTGGTAGCCACCTCTTGCTATGGCACAGTTGCTTACCATAAAATAAAATTCACACTTCAATATGATTTTGTGATTACAGGTTGTGTGTTTTGTATAATTCAAAAGAAATTTTAGGATAGTATGGTATTAGATTTTTTCACCACACAAAAGTATTTGGCCAACAGCTATTTTTTAATACCTTGGGTACTTTTTTTCTTAAATTCTATTGTGCTTGTTACAGAGGGGCTAAGTCTTTGGCTATAATAAAAGCTGGGAAGAGTTCATCCAGTGTAAAACAAAATAAATATACCTTGCTGCTGCCATCTCTGAAGGTCATAAAAATATTACGGATTTGAAGGAGCTTGAACTGTTTACATAAGGGATTTCAAAATGCGGTTGCCTGTAATACCAGGGGGCTATATTTGATGACCTAAGAATTTGCTTCCATTTTTTTATTATTAAAATCCAGTCATAAGAGAGAAAACAAAACCATAATCACCAATGCGCTATATTAGATACTGAGTACATAGCCTGCTGCTTAGCCAATAAATACTATGTTGCTGAAGTTCACCAGCTGAATTACATGAAAGTGAGTGAATGACATGGCTGAGCATCAGATGCTGCTCAAGCTGAGAATCATACAGACCAGTGTTTCATGGATTTCCATTTATATATTTGCACATTGTAAACAGTACAGAATTTACGCCAGGAGGACCTAAACTCTAATCCATGTAAGAAGGTGAAAAAATGCCAATTTTTCCTTTGGGGCCTGAGATATCAATAACCTTAAGAGTATTCTGTCTGGTTTTCTAAAGTTCACAAGCAATCAACAGCATGTTTTAGTCATAGTATCAAAAGCTGCTTATAATGCTAAAAAAAAATGTGTTGAGGGCAGCCTTCCCTGGGCTGTTATGCTGGTACAATTTCAGTTCCATTTCCACATCATTTCAGCCTGTTAATAACAACCAGCAAATATTATGGCATCCATTTGTTCCTGGAGCTGCTTCATTACCCCTTCCTTAATAGCCCTTCACAGTCTGGCAGCTATTTCACTATTTAGGTTAACAATACTGACAAATTTTACTGTTTTCAGTAAAAAAATCTACCTAAATTTTGTTGTAACTCTTCTCTCAAATTATTAGCAAGTATTGCCAATTGCCTGGTATTTCTAGGTCAGCTTTATATTTGTATCAGCTCTCCATGTATCTGATGAAAGCTACATTTGTTGAAATAAAAAAGAAAAAGGCAGAAATTGGAGGGGGGGATTAACAGTATTTTTTAAAGGGAAAAAAAGAATTAAAATATATTTTTAGTATGGTTTCAGGAATGTATTTGTGGCTTCAGTGCTTTCAAAGTGCTTTAGTGAAGCTTCTAGAGATTGGGTAAAAGGTTTAATTATATTATTTTATATCCATTTTAATCACATCATTATTATTCTTTAGGAAAATTGAAAAACCTAAGGTATGTGCTGTGAATTACTGTATTGAAAGTTAATCTGGAGAAATTCTTGAATAAGGATGGATACATGTAATACATCATATTTTAAAAGCAGTATAATTTATACATAGTCAATGAGGAGAAATGAAAACTATAAGCCTTGTATTTTCTGGGATGACTTGTGACTGCAATAACTTTTCTCCTTTTGGCTGACTTGACACTTTGAAAATACAGATATTCATTCTTTGCTGAACATAGGCAGACAAATGGAGCCAAGTCTTTTGAAATGCCCTATTGATTTTTGTCAGTGAAAAGCCAAAAATCCTGGCTTCACCTGTGTAGAGCTCTAGCACAGTCACCCAGTTTGAGATTTCTAAATGCAAGGGGTTTCTAGTCTTCTGTAAAACTTTCAAGAATTTATAATACAAATTAAAATACTGTGCTACTAGTGTTATCCACACAAATTAAAGTACTGTGCTACTAGTGTTATCCACACAAATATGTTATACATAATCCACTCTCAACAAAACGTATGCTTGTAGAGTCTCACTTAGCATGATCTGTCTTCATTCTTTAGTTCATCTTATTTTTTTCACACCTCATGTGAAACCTCTTCTAAGATTTCAAATGATACAAGTATATTCACAGATAATATTTCTTGTTTCAAAAATATGATGGAACAAAAATTACCTACTCTTGTCGACAGATTGTTATTCTCATAAGGAAAACTAAGTTTTACAAATGCGGGTCAATGGCAGGAGAAAGCAAGCAGTCACAGCAAAGATACAACTGGGAGCTCATGTTTAAAAAAAAAAAATCAATGACAGACAATAGTGGGGACAGAAATAACCTCCTAGGGATCATCACAGACTGGTTGGAATTGCTCTAATCAGGAAGTCTCTCAGTGAGTGAAACAAAGGGCTAAGGCAAATATGCCAAGGTAAGGAGAGCAGTGAGACTTGTCTGTGACCTTTTATATTACTTTTCTGTCTTAGAATTCTGTGTCTGGAGTTTTCTGTATTTTAGAATATAAGTAGTGAAGATTAAATTTGAATAAAACCTGTTCTTTTGATCCTCTGGTCTACCTTGGGTACTCAGCATAAAAGATTCTGTGTAGGCATATTCACCCAAAAGATCTGGCCCATTCAATATCCCTTCTCAGCGTGGAAGAAAGTCCAAGTGATGGAATACCACAACTTCAGTTTTATTGTTTTTTTCATCTGAATGAAGTTGCTTTGAGTTTCTGTAAGCCAGCACAGCCTGTCAACTCAGCAGGGACATTAAAACAGTTGTCTAGTATTAATTGTTTCATGTATGGAAGCAAGTTAATGCTTATTTATTTATTTATGCATTTATTTTAATTTATCTTGCCATTTGATTCAGTTTTTTAGGAAATGTAGTAACAAATGTTCAATTATCTTAGCATGTCACAGTTGATACTGCACTGAATGCTGTTTTGGAGAAGAAATATTTTTAGCTTTGTGTGCTACTTTTTCTGTTGGTTGATACAGATGATAGCATTATTTCAAGAGAGATGAAAGTGCCAAAGAGCAGCTGTGAGTAGTGGGAGCCTCTTTCCTATCAAAGGCTCTGAATTTGACACTGCATTTCAGTGTTACTTTAGCTCCCAAACTCATGTAACATGCTGTAGGAACCGTTCAGACGAAAGGACTGAAGAGTTTCTGAATAGGATAGAGCTTATTTAGTGTACAAGGATCCAGCAGAGCATCAGCCTTCCCTCAGGCACAGCAGGGGCAGATCCACAGCCAGCTCTTTCAGGCACTGAATGACTCTTAAGCCAGCCAGCTGCCACAAGACCATCCACAACACATGCTGTCATTTACTGTCAGCAATCACTGATGCTGTACATATTTTAGCTCATATTTTTTTTGTAAATAAGCCAAATCCAAGATGAATATGGGGTTCCATAACCCAGCTGGAATCAACTAGGTTCCGAACTGACTGATTTTTGCAACCGGCATCCAGTTTTGGAGGAAGCTCAGTGGAAAATCACAGTCAGAGCTTTCCATCAGAGATGTAATTAGTCACATCAGTGAGGACAGGCAGCAGAAAAAGGGACACCCTGAAGTGTTTCAGAGCAATGTTGCAGTTAACCTGCACAGGGTGCCTTCGTATGAAGTGTGCAGTAATCACACTTGACTTCTTAAATGTGGTTCCTAGACATCTCACTACAGATATAAGACAGAGAAGTTCTCTGCAGAGGAAAAATAAAAATAGACATACCCTTCTCAGGGTTGGTTTATTTAAATATTTAATACTAGGTGAAAACCTTGCTTTCGAGATTTCTTCACACTGAAAGCCTGGGGAGTTGCAGATGCCGGGGTAGTGAGGAATGGGTGTTCAGTGGCTGGCTCTGGCTGTGCTGAAGTTCCTGTGTCTCAGCTTAGCTTGCTATGCTAGGCTAGGCCCTTCAGGAGGTGAAAGCTGGACACATGAAACCTTGTGTACGTATAAATATTTTTTGTATAAATAATGGATCCCGGGGCATTTAGTGGTCCCTCCAGAAATATGAACTTCCACTATTGTGATCCTAATCATTGTGTAACTCTCACCTGCAAACAGGCTATTGTGCTTGACATCTGTGAAAGTCTGCTTCCTCCTTGGGCATACTGCCCTCTCAATGAAGTGTACTAAATCTTCTCAGTGGGGAAAATAACCTTAACTGATAGAGATAACACAGCCTTGAGTCTATAGAGATTTATTATCATCAGTGCTACTAAACACTGAAGTCCTTGTATCATGAATTCACTCCAGCAGGAATGTCGCTCTGCTGATTCTGGTAGTCAGTGACCAGAAGTTCAAAAGTAGGACATGCACGCTTCTAAACACACAGGGAAGTAAACAGTATACAGAAGTTAATGTTAAAATGTTGTCTGTGTTCTGAACACTGATTAAGAATAACACAGTTTGAGAATGTACTTGGATTCGGTACAGTTTGCAGAATAACACCCAGTTCTCTATTGCAGCAGTTCCTACTGCAGGGGGTAGTCAATAAGCCAGAGTTGCTGATCTGTGAGTCACAGGCAGGGATAGCTTTCCTTGATTGCTCTCATCAAGCATCCTTTAGAGCAATGTCTCCTGAAGATGGTGATAGAAATCCTCCACTGCCTTATGCTTATACTCTGGGCACAAAAATTTTGTTACTCTGCAGTGTAACTGCTATGGATTTTTTGTTTTCCTTTTTATTTATTTATTTTTTAACTTAGACCATCTGAATTCAAAAGCAAGATTTTTTTTTTTTGTATAGTCAGTGAAGATGCTCAATCCATCTTGCTTTTTTTTTTTTTTTCTTAAAAGAATCTTCCTCTAGTGATTCCTGCTCAATTTTGTAGCAGCACAGTCCTCAGAGATGGAAAGATCTGAGAACCAGATAATCTGAGATAATAGTCCTTGAATGAAATTAGTAAATAGATTGTACCCCAGGCCAGTGAATTACTTCAGCTAGAAAGTGCCATGTAAATGTTTTATTTTGGAAATAAATATTTTATAGATTTGCTTCTCACTGTGAAGATTCACTTAGTTAATGAGATATTAACTTATTCTCATAAAAGAAATGTTCATTGATATATTACAAGAAATGTGCTTGTAAAGGACTTTAACCTGTCTCATAAGGTACTGTAACATTTCCCCCCACATGCTGCTCCTATGTACAATACCTAATCCAGCTATCAAAGCAGTCCTGTAACAGAAAGAATAACCCAAGCCTAATTACCTCCTGATTAATCAGCTCATTTGCATGTTTGCCTCTCTGGTGCCCATGGCGATATTATGCTAAACACAGATGGGTTCTCTGATTCTCCCTCACATTTATGTTGTGGTGCAGCTGCACATGAAACCATTGGTGGGAATAGCAACACAGATGTAGCTACAGCTAGTCCAAAGAAACTTGAGCAGAGCAGTTTCACCTTTATTGTGTGGAACAGAAATTCCTTAGGGGTTATCTCTTTCCCTGCACATATTTGGAATTTTTGTACTAATCTTGCCCTTCTGCATCACATCCTAAATACATTTAACATGTGGCAGTGATTTCCACTCCAATCCTGTTGTTTGGGACTCCCATTAGCAACAGTTGCTGAAATGTTTGGTGCATCTCTCTCGTGTGCAGTATATTTTGTTTCTATAGAACTGCTTTATTTTTTTAGTCTTTTCTCTTTAAAATAAATAAGTTAACAAGTTCTTCTAACCATAAATGGATTATAAATGGTCTTACTCCATCTCTAATGCTGTGTAATAGGTCAGATATAGTTTAGTTCTCTGAATGTTCAGCACAGGCAGAAATCTGGGCTTGATAGAACCAGTTATCAAATTTACTATGGCTGGTCCTGTATTTCGTCACTTTCTAGCCATATTATAAAAAGATGGCAGGAATAATATTGTGTTCCATGATTTATCACTTGCTTGCACACAAACAGACTTTTGTATCCTTTTCAACTCTCTCCGTCTTTTCTATCCCTCCCTAGATTAACTTGGTTTGTAATTTGATGGTTTAGTTCCAGTACTTGTCTGTCAAAAGCAGCTGTATTCGTCCAGTAGGCTGTAAAAGCAGGTGTTTAATATTATTGTCCAATATTGGAGAATAGTAGCCAGCCTTGATACAGATGTTCACAATTTTGCATGGTTTTGAGAAGAAGTTTTGCAAAGTATGTGCACTTTGAATTCATAGGCTGTTACAAAGTCCTTTTTCACAAAACAAAGTGTTATGGAGAGGTGATGTTGTGAGAGTTTTCTTAAATGCTTCAAGTATTTAGTATTATTATTTTAAATTCATTGCAAATACTCCTCTGCTCCTTGAAAGAATTCTTCTTACGCTATGACCAGGATAAAGCTACTTAGCCCCTCTTTGTAGTACAGAAAGTTGTATTGGTAAAACTGCAGCTCAGCCAAAATGGAACAAGTGGTCTGTGACAGAAGTACAGCAGAGATTTATTCCTAGATTTGTCTTCAAACTAATGAAAAATAAAGATTGCAAAAGAGGTAGGTACTTCAGTTAGGAGTAGCTAATATACTGAAAATGAGTTGAGTAACTTGGAGTAAAAATCCAAGGATTTTTCCTGTGTGGGTATCTGAGTTTCTTTTACAAATGCATAGAATGAAAGTTGCTGCCATAAATAAAGTTAGTGGAAAGTTGTGTTCTATTAGCCACATGATTGAGGTTCTGAGATAGACAGCATTTTATAAAAACCCGAGAGAAATCAAAAGTGAAAATATGGAATGAAGAAGACAATATCTGCAGTATGAATAAAAGCATTGTTAATACCACTAGTATTTTTTTAACTGTGTTTTTATTCTGTAACACGCTATTTTTTATTTTATTTAATCAAGAAGCCTCTTAAATCTGTTTCTAAAACATATACTTTAATTTCTGTTGGCTTAAATAATTTTTAACTATGCTGCCAGATGGTATTAGCAGATTCCTTTGCATTATCTACAATGTAGGTGGTAAAGAGCTGGCTTTTCTATTTTCTCAAAGACTCTAGCCAGTGTAGGAAATTAAATTTAGAAAGCAGTTTGATTTACTGCAGCAGTGAATTTGCTTCCTGGACATATTCCCAGCAGTTCTGGCTACAGTAGGACCAAGAACTTGTACTTTGGGGTTCCTGGGAGTTAAACTAACTCATTGAGATATACCGGAAATTAACTTCAAGAATGAAAAATCTTAAATTAAAATCAGAAAATTGCTGCTAATAATCAGCTTAATAATCTTATTTGAAAGAGAGTCAGAATATCAGCTAGCATCTTCCTGCCTTTCTTCACTCTTTTTGCTAAATTTCATTTAAAAAAACTCCAAACTTCTTAAAAACTTAACCTCATAAGGGCTTTAAGTTTTTTAAAACTCTATTAGTACCATCTAATAAAAAAAATCTAATAATATTATCTTTTGATTACACTTATATTAAGTAATATACTAATACTCAGTTTTCTAACACCTATAGAGTCTTTCTGAAATTATCATTTGCATTTATTGCTTTGCAAGAAAGAGCATTGGCGAACACCATTTATCGAAACACATATTTTTATGAAGTGAACACACTTCCCTTGGGCAGCAAGGGTGATCTCTGCATAGATATTTCTGCAGATGTCTGGAATATAGCACCTAATGACATAGATTTTGTGTTTGTGCTTATGCCACATTAGCAACATTTGATGGAACTTTTGAATCCATGGTGCAAGTGATGCATAGCCGAGCTTTCAAATGCACACTTTCATTATAGGAGTCTTTATTTGAGAGGAGTTCAGTTCGGCTGTTTTGCTACAACTAACAGCTGTTCCTCATCAGGAACTGTACTGTACCAGGATCTGCTCTTGGACTACTTACCTGATCCACATGTAGTTCATGAAACAGCCATTGCCTTGTATTGACTTTCTGTCACTATTCATCTGACAGAATTTGAACTAGTAACCTGCAGGTGATAGGCAATATATTCCTTAATTCTCTGAGTATTTGTGTCCTGCCGCTATTTTGTTCCTATTTCAAGATTCAGAATAAATGAAATTTCAGCATATTTATAGCCCAATATAAAGAAATGTTATTTCCCAACTCTGCAGGTCATCCTGAGGGTATTTCCCAGATTTCTCTTACTGAAGATCATTACAGATATCTTTTAGATTATGTCTACGTATTTTCATACTAAAGGCACAAGGTGACTTGAGTGCCTTTTTTTTTCTATTATATATATAGTAATACTTCGAAAATAAGAAAGGTTTTTAATACTTGTGTGTCTGTGCTCTACTGCGCTGACAGATTAACATCCAAGCATTCAATTCTGTAGTATGCTTCTCAGAAGACTTCCAGAGCCTCATCAGCATCAGCTTATAAAATTACCACATCCCTTCTAGGCCACCATAAGAATGAGAGTTTTTAAGGAAAGCATATTTTGGGTTCTTTTAGCCTTTTGAAGGGACAGGGGTTGGTTCTTCAGTGTCTCTGTTCCTAACACCAGAGGAAGGTTTGAAGATTTTAGCCCACTGACAAATATATGAAAAGAGAACTTAAGAAAATCTTGAATTATTTTAGGATTAACTGACATATTATAAACTGTAGTAAAGTTTCTCAAGTAATAATATACCAGATTCTAAAATTCCTTAATGTTTTGTTAAGATGGTGAAACATCAGTGCTTTGGGATTCTACCTTATTTGTATTTGTGGGGTTTTTTTACTTTCTAGTTTCTAAAAAACATTTACGTAGATTTTTTTTTTTCTTTCTAGAAATGCAAAATACAGAACATTTATTTGGATTAAAGTATTTTAATAATGTAATTTCAATAAAACACAATGCTTGTACTTCTTACTAATTTAAAATATTTTGAAGACATTTATTTTCTTCATTTAATAAATGACAGAGCTGTAGATTTTCTTCCCTAACATTTTAGATTAGATTGAGGTATTTTAAGTGGCTTTGTGAGTTTATTTAAATGAGAAACTAAAAACAAACAGGTAAATGAAAGGGAATAGACAATATGAAATCTTGAATCATTAACTGAACATTCATTCATTCAAATCTCAAATATTTAGAATTTATCTTTCCTGTTCTTATCTAAGGGATAAAGAATATGAAGTACCACCACTAAAGCATCCTGCATAGCATGGGCACCTTGCACAATTGTGCTTGACCTGCTTTAGGTTATAGGTAATCTTGTAAAGGTTGTGAATTTTAAGTAATACAGATTTCAATTGCTTGTTTACAAACCTATGAATAAAAAGATTTTTTTCTTGTCCCTGAAGTGAGAGCAAGGAAAAAGACTTGCATCTCTACTCTCTACTGTGTCTGGTGGACTAATTTCCAGCCTATGTGAGGAGACTGATACATATCCATACACAAAATTGCTCACATACATACATCTTCAGCGTAATCACTTTCATATTTTAATCATAGAAACTCCTCATGACAAGAGGGTCTCCAAAACTTGTATTTTTCTTCTGCCACCACACAAAGTAACACAAGCTTAATTTTGAGCATGTGAAGAGAATGCCTTCTGATTATTCAGAATGCAGAGTAGTGGATGGTTAGTTTGCATAGTGGGGAATTTCAGGTGATGGCTGTCTTGGACTTGGTTGTATTAGCAGCTACATAAAAGAGGAAAAGGCATGGCAAGTATAGATGGAAGATTTTTATAGAGGTAGCCATGATCTTGTAGTTTAATAAAATTTCTGGTGATTCTTGAAGCAGTAATTGTGATAGTACTTTCTGTGTCTTCATTATGATATGAGATTGGACTTTAATTGAAGCAGATACATATGATTTGTCTAAATGAGCTGGTGGATGCAACTACTGGACTAGAATTAGTTAGTAGTTTATTCTCTTTTACATGCTTACATATGAGTATGTTCTTATATAATGTTAGTGAGTCTTTGTTAAAGATGTCCTCCAGAAAATACAAGCAGTTCCTAAAACATTTATGCTGATAGATAAATATCACTACATTCTTCTCCCTCTTCTTTTGTGTTGTCACATATCTCACTTCTAGCCACCTGTATTTTGAAATTCTTCCTGGTATTCATTTTGCAGAGTTCTTTTCGGGTCTTCCTGTGATCCTACTAAAGTAGCTCAACAAAATAATGTTTAAACGTATTAAACATGTTTAATCATGTGAAACATAAGGATACTTTTATTTTTGCCTGGTATTCTTTTCCATGCTTACCTAGACTTCTAATTAACATTTATTTTTACAAGTGTTTGCAGCATTCCCATAATAGTAGATCTATTTCAACTGTCCTACATTCTACAGTGAATGAAATGCATGTCTGTTTAATTTTCTTTGAGGTTTTTTTATGCTTTTAGAGCTTATTTTATGCAAATGAACCTGTACATGAATATTTTCAGGACCATTTTTATTCAAGGCATTCTGTAAAGAGACCTGAAAATATATAGGCATCACCATAGAAGGAAAAGATAGATAAATGCAAACAAAGCTGAAGTGACTCATGGGCGAAAAGTCAGCGTCATATTGTATGAGGGAGTATTAATACTTCCACAGTATCTCAATTCTCTTTTGCATTATGTCTCTATATATATTTATGGCCTCATACATATGTGACTTAAAAGCCTAGATAAGCTTAAAGAAGACCTTCATCTTACGTTTCTTCCTAAACTGAGATAGGAAAGGAACTATCATAAGACATTTTTCTGTATCCCATAATAAAGTTTTCACAGCTGTGCTTTTATTGTTTGCAGACTAAGAATTCCCTAAGGAAAAGATCCAAATCCTATCTGAGATTAGTGGAGTCTTTGGATCCAGCTCAAAGTCATAGAATAACATGTAATCTTTATCTTAGAATGTGGCAATTGTTATCCTTCAAGATAACAGCATCGGCATGAGAGGGCAAGCAGGAGACATGTATAGAAGCAATAGAGTCTCTGCAGTGGAGTCCAGCAGATTGAAAACTATCCAATGTCCTCTCCAGGAAATTGATGAAGCATAGTTACAGGAATTATGCGTGGCTTCAGGTTATAAAAGACATGTGGATTTGCATTACCCCCTAATTAATAATTTATATTTGAAAAATAGAACATATTTTACTGTACTAGGTTTGTAGAGAAGGGTTTACCACAGAATCCAAAATCAGATCCCTAAATTATGTATTTTTTTCTGATTTTCAAGTAAGAGTATTTCTGTGCTGTCACTCTGATTATTTTATTCACAACTGCTTTTGAAACACCACTTATGGGAAAAGAAAAAAAAAAAAAGGGGGGAAAAAAAAAGGCCAAACCATCTGATGATGTACTTTGCCTTCTTTGTTGAAGTTCTACTGAGTCATTCTGAGATAAATGGAATTTTCTTCTTCAATCTAAAGCTTAATTATGGTAATTAGCCTGTGCAATTTGTAAAGTTTGGCAGTCAATTCAGCTCCTAATATGCATAAGCCTCTTTCTGTTACAAATTGAGTAGGTTTAATCAGTTTTAAAAAGACAGAGTCTCACTATGTCTGCATGGCACACTCTTAGATTTTCAGATTGGTTGTTATTCCAAACTCTGCTACATCATTAGCAGTTTTGATATTTTTAATATTCATGAAGCTTTCATTTTAGCATTAATCCCCAGCATCTGTGATTATGATGGGTACTTTTGGGATCTCTCTATTGTAACTCTACTGAGAATGAAAAGCCCAGCAGTTACTGGCAGTAAATTAACCCTCACAATGCCAGTTGGTGCTGAAGTCCTTTTGAAATGTTGCCTTCTGCTATATTCCTTTCTATTCAGATTTCACACTAAAGTCTGATTCCCTCAGCAGACACCAGCTTCATTACATCCTGACAGCCATCTGTGACACTAAGAATTTTTCCTTTTTCAAAGAATGTATTTTTCACTGTGCGGTTTTCCCCCCAGATTCAGTATGGTAATCAAATGGGAGAAAAATAGAGTTCAGAATGCAGATTTATATCTTAGGTGAGATGATGAAGACATCAAAGAATTCTATTTTCCTTGGATTCAAGGAAGGGAGAAGGATATTTTTCTTTTTTTTTCCTAATATACACAGTAGAATTTTCTTTAGCAGGAGGTTTTTTGCTTAACTTCTAAATACGGTCATACAAAGGTCTTTCACTGTGCAAATGAAGTCTAGTGAATGAAGAACAAACCTTGGGTACTGTTTCCCTCTCTGCTGCTAACTTGTGGCAGATGTAGAAATCAAGCATTTGTTCATTTTCCTTCTTATTTAGAACTGTAAGCACTTAGGGGCAGCACCCTCTAACATTATTTACAGTGCAGTATCATATCACCTATATTAGGCATGCAATTTTAGCTGCTTATCTCTAGTTGGCAAGTACTTCAGGAATGGGAGCCAGTTACAGCTGTAGTTGTAGTTCAGGTGCTGTAGAGTAGCTTCCCAACATAGAGGGATCCTCAGCAGTGTACATGGCATCCAGATTAGGATGGCAAAAATAGACAGTGTTAGATATGTACATTATTCCTTTTTCTGATGTGCAAAAATGTGAGCATCAGCAGGACATAAAAGTCCAAAGCAAATAAAACCCACTATATAAATAATGTTTTTACAAACTGCCATGATTATAGTAAGAATTCTTCACAGCTCATCATACTTTGTGCCAGATGTGGGTCTCAGTTCATATTCTGAAGAAATTCTGAGCAGTTAGGGCAGCTTTGGATTCCTCGGTAGGCTTTGTCACAGCCCCTCTAACATGTATTGTCTAAAGATTGTAGTCTCTCTTGGCAAGCATCACCTGCTCCTAATTGACTTACCAGGCTCCTCTCCTGGGCTCTGCTACCTGATCACAAGTGCAGGGTTGTCAGGCTTTGCTCTTTCAACCATTGTTTCAAACCCTCTTTGTCTCAGGCTTCTCAAAGGCTTTGCCTGCCTGCTTGGATTGACATGAAATTTTTGTCTTAAATATGTATATTACTTAAATAGCTTTTAGCACATTGTAAATAAAGGCAGAGGATTCTTTTGTTCTTGTTCATCAAGCTTTTTCTCCAAGACTTCTTTGCTATTTACTGTAGCCATGTGGGTTTAATCACATAATTTTGGAGAAATATAATTATGGGTAAGTTACTATCCTCTAAAGATAATTGGCCTGTCAACTAGGAGTCATGGATTGCACTAGCTACTAAAGCTCGCTATAAAGGGACTTGTCAGCACATACTTCCAGGGAGTGCAGAAATTTGGAGGAACACAGGAAAAGTCTCATCAGAAGTAAATGCAGTGAGAAAGCTAGGTGTGCAGTGTAGAGTTAATATCGCAGGTTAGAAATGAGCTGCAGAGAAAAAAGAACGAGACTGTGTGTCTATGATTCTATGACAGGATTTTCTTATTTCCTAATAGGACGGTCCTGAAGGCTGTTTGTCTGGAACATTAGTGGAGACTGAGGCTGGGCACACACCTCTATGTTTAGCACCAGATTGTGTGGCACTTCTTCAAAGCTAAGTTCAGGCATCTTGGTAGCTTAAAAAAATATAGTCACTGACTTTTCCATACTACATCCTTCAATGTTTCTAGCAATTTTGACAGCAGACGCATGTTGCCATTTGGGTGGAAGAGTGGATCAGCAGATGTGCAGTAGATGATATGTCCATAGTCATGTTCCTGTGTCAGACAGTCAGCTATTCTATCTTCTCCTTTGTTCCTGTACATGATGGAAGCGCAGAGGACAAACCTTCCCTTGGCATTGCTTGTTATTATATCCCTCCCAGATGTCTAGCCTTTTCAGAATAAAGATCAAATCTTCATTTTTTTAAGCTTGACATATTTACCGAGGTTTCCTGGTTGTTGTGCTGTTTGTGATACCCTGAGAACAGTTTATCGGTAGATGCAAGTTCCAGAAGCCCAAAATTTTGTCTCTTTTCTTCAGCTTGCTAATTGCATTATGTTGTGCATATGTGGTTCCTCTGGTGCTTCCTGGAAAATACTGGATATTCTGCTCGTGTTTATGGGCATGCTGAAGATCCCTGGTGTCTGGGGATACCGGGCAAGTGTACGGTATCTTTCCTCACTGTCTGGACAATACTTTGCGAAAGCTGCAGAGGCGTTTCTTAAGCCATATTTACCCAATGCCATGTCTTACCCAAAAGGCATTCTGCATGATAGCATTATCCATTCTGGTGGTGAGAGCTGAACTGGCTTCCTTCAGTACCCATCTCCTGTCTTGGATGCTTCTTTCTGCAGGCCACTCTGCACTTGCACTGCTGTGGTCTGCATGGCGCACATTTTGTAGCTGGTCTCTTAAATGTAAGAATACTCTGCTACTCCCTGCCTCTTCACAAATTAAGTGGCACCTTTTCACTCCTTTGGTAGAATACCTGTCATGAACTGTATTCTTCCAGTGTAGACTCAGATTCTGTAGTTATCTGATCCTAATCATAGCACTCATGAATAACTTCAAGTACTAAGGATGAAATTTAACAGCGGTTCAGTTTTTATTACGAAAGGAACAAGAGCTTTGCAGTCTAATAAATGAAAGAAAGGTGACAGGGCTGGAATTTGATTTAAGGAAGCAGGACTCTTAAAACATAATTCCTTCTGTGTAATTTAATAGCCATTGAGGAAGTACTGGAATCTACAGTATGTGGTCTGTTAATCTAATTAATCTATCCTAAAGGTTAAGTCATACAACCAACAAGTGTAAGTGGATTTTGAGCCAGTTTTACTGGTTCTATAAAATATCAAATATATAAGGATGTCCAAATGTAGTTGTATTTGCATTGGAAATAGCTCAACTTTGTGAAGTCGTGTTCTGATACACATGCAGACACAGAAAGGCATTTTTATTTAACTTGCTATTTCCAAACATAACATGCTGTGGATTTAAGAATTGTTTTTTATGATGCTGAATGTCAATGAAAAAGTATGGCAAAAAAAAGGAAGGAGAAAAATGCTGGGTTTTGCCAGTAAAGGCAGGGGTTAAAATGAGCATTGAATTCTAAATTCTATTATTTTTAAGGCTATAAAAGAGGTCCCTGTTTAGTTTTGCATCACATCTGGTGGGCCACAGGCTGGTGTCCTTGGTTTACATGCATCCTGTCATCTTGAGAAGCACTGAAAAAAAGTCCAATCTTTCTGTTCTT
Organism: Chloroceryle aenea; assembly: GCA_013399075.1. Classification (NCBI taxonomy): domain Eukaryota; kingdom Metazoa; phylum Chordata; class Aves; order Coraciiformes; family Cerylidae; genus Chloroceryle; species Chloroceryle aenea. The sequence continues at coordinate 231,705 of VWZY01006530.1, read as the reverse complement.
AGTTTCTCTTCAACTGCAACCAGATGCCTGTGACAACAACTCTTCATGAGAAAGACTGGGCAAAATTAACTTTTTTTTCCAGGATTTCAGAAAAGATAACCATATTTTATTCATATTTCAGATAAGATAACCATATCCTGCAGTAATTTAACTTCTGGTCTGATGTAGGAGAGAACTACTATTCAGTCAGGATCTTGGCAATACCAGCTACTCAAGTGAACCTGGATCTATGCAAATCTGTAGAGGAGTTTTCCATTTCCCATTTGTTTCAATCCATATTTTCTGTTCTACCAAAACCCAAATTCTGCATCCCTCTCCATGGTTTTCAGTAAGTCTTCTGCCTTCTTCTTTGACAGTATGTCTGTTACTGTTACCATTCTCATAGTGACAACCCTCAAAGAAGCCTACATGTGAAAGAGAAGTTCAGAAAGGGCAGCCTGCTACATGCTTTTGGGGATCTCCAAGAGTTTTTGTTGCTGCCTTCTTCCCCCAAAGGATTTTGTTATCTGTGTTTAATTCAAAGAGGTGTTTTTCAAAAGTAATTCAAGCTCCCCTGAATCGGCACACATTGTCTCAGATGCACAAAACCATATCTGAGTGTGGCAAGAGGAGAGCTGTTGGTAAGGCCAGTATTTAGGTTTGTTACAGAGGTCAGTTGTGAGTGTGGGTGCATTGGCAGACACATTCTCCAAGAACCTCTCAGATGTATCACTGTAGCTGTGTTAATTTCAAAATGCAAATTAATTGCTTACCATAGGAGAAAATTATGTAATGAGGCTCTAGAGAACATAAATATTTAAACATGTTTTTAAAGACATTCAAAATATGTGTGTATGGAGAGGGGAGGGGTTAGTGGAGGTAATATATTCAAATAAATGGCTTCGATATTCTATTGTATAATATATCAACTCTGCAAATTCATACTAATTAGTATTTTGAGGTCTCATGGTGTTACCAAATCATTGGCACTAGATGAATAAAATGTTTAGAAAACTTTTTTATGATCTTACTGGTGCATTCACCCGTATCAATGACTGAAATTAATCTTGCTTTAGCAAATCAACAGATTTCTTTCTTCTGCAAAATGTTTTTGGCAACACAGATGGGGAACGCAGCAGTCGGGGCCCTGCTCAGAGGCACCAGATAACTGAATGAGTTACTTCCTACATTAAAACCAGCTTGTTGACTTGGCAAAGAGCCCCGGTCAAGTAATACAACCAGTGCTGCTGCCATTTGTTAATTCTGCATAATTAAACACCAATTATACATAGTATTGTTTTCTAGCAGGCTCCTCAGCTGGCTTTTCTTTATTAGGATTCTGTGCCAGTTTCCTTCCCTATTACTAAAAGGACTTTTAATTTGTTATTATAATTAGGAGGTTTAAAAGATAGCAAATTTTTCCAATGAGAGAATAGCAAATGATTATGGAAGTTGGCATATCATTTTACAGGAAAGACATTGAATATAAATAGGTATTTTGATTTTTTGGTATAATCTGAGTAATCTCTACTATTACAGGACTCCCAGCACAAGTCTATTACTGAATACACAATAATAAATTAACATATTTACAAACCGCTTCCTAAGTCTGTCTTAAAAAGACACCAAGAAATTAAAATATAGAACCAATCAATATTTGTTTCATAGCACTTTTATTCTCATTTGGCAAGGCATGTAACTGCTGCTAACCATGTGCTTAAGTCCTTTTGGAATGAATGTAGTTTAAACATGCTTAAATGGAGTACATGGGCAGCTATTGTAATATCTGTTCAATGTTCTTCTGAAATGAGAACATACTGTGCATCCTATCATACACAGTATTTGGAGTCTGTGTAACAAAAGAGGGCATTGACTGTCTTCGTGCTTTAAATTGCGGTGGTTTTGTCAGTGATGCAGCTCTGTTATTAATGACGATGGAGAAATTTCAAGAGAAGTTTTACCTGTGTTCCACAGTTTCCATTTAAGACAGCAACAAGAGGAGGAGGAAGTTGAGGCAGGTTTTATTACTGTTTATTTTTTAATCTTTTGCTCAGTACTGCGGAAGGTATTTGTTATGTATACTCATTATTGATTATTCAGCTACTTAAGATTACAAAAATACTCTGGAAAATGTTTTTTTCCCCTTTCTTTATAATTTTTTATATAGTAATATCACCACAATGTATCATACAGCTCAAATAGTTACAGGAGTTCTCTAGAGACTTTAAGTGAGCATTATACAACCCTTAAAGTTTATTGGAGGAAAAAAGAAGAGAAACTTTCAGGCTTGATAGTCACCAGAGTTTAAAAGAATTTAAAAAGGAGGGATGTTAACTCTGTCTATGGCTCTTAATCCACAGGCTCTTCAGCAGTCACACACAAGTACTGAATCCATATGCAACATCTTTATGAACTTCACTGAGAAATGTTTCTATGGGTCAGAAGCTGGAGCTTATTTCTCAGCCAAACTTCCCTCTTCCATCCATGTGATTCTGCTTTTGTTATCTATCATTCCCTTCCTTTAAGTCCACATAATTATTGCTTCCTGAAATAAAAATGCTTAGTTTTAAGCTTTGCAGTTCTTAGTTCTTCATTTGCTAGACCACAAGTCAACCAGACTATAAAGAGGAGAACACACAGTTGCCTGTTCAGAACAATATGAAGTCAATGGGACTTCCCACGGCACATAATAGAAAGTATAAAAATCTTTGCAAGATGAGGCTTTTGGTTCATGTCACAGTTATGTCAAAGGAGACATTTTAAGTTGTAATAGTAATTTCTCAGCTCTTTGTAGGGAAAGATTACCTGTTTTGAACATGTTGTGTTATGTGTGAAGCATATATATTTAATATTTCATAAACTTAGTAAAACAATACTGCTTTGTCGTACATACTTAAGGAACATGCTATTTTGCCACTTTCTTTGGACCTTCTATTTTCATAGACCTTTTTCTTCCTGTCTTAGTCATGCACTTTCATTTTAATTATGTTTTAAATAGGAAAAAAAAAAAAGGATTTAAGGATTGTTTTCAAAGAGTTTATATTCCACACTGGCTGTTTTAATCAGGTCCAAGCTCTAGGATGTTATTTATTATTGATATTGCAGTAATGCCCCCCACACGGCAGATGATGGCATTGTTTAATTAATATGTAATCAAACTTGTCCCAAGATTTCAAATGTCACTTTGTAGTCTAAAGAGCTGAGATTAGACCCCAATTCAATAAAAGCTGCTGAAACACACAGATAATTTCTCTAATACTTTGTCTGTAGCTTTGTTTAAGGAACACTCCCCAGACATGACACTAGGATTTTGATTTAAGCAAAGTACTCGCATAAATCCTATTTTGGATTGGGAATAGATGCAAAAAAGTGGGTCACAGCAGCATAAAGGATGCAGCTTGACTTATCTCCACTAAATGCCATTTTATGTTGATATGCACATGTATTTATAATGTGTTTTTATCTATGTATTCTGAGTGTATTGTGATATCCCATTGATTAATTGTAAAATGATGTGAAAAGTTGCATTTATAATGCACCTGGGAATGCTCCCCTACAGTTGTGCTATTGAGGCAAATCTCCTGGAGTCACCACTAATAGTCTTTCCAGGATCAAAAGTTGAAGGTCACCCAGCTAACAAACCATGAAGGTTAGAAACAGTAACATCAAACCATGAGAAAGGATGGATCCTCTGCTTTGCTTGGGGAAAGCATTAGCCTTAGGCCATGGAAAGTCCCACAACACTAGACCTTCATAGTGTGCAGTTTTGATGCCTGGAAAAGCCATTTCAGACTATAGCTGGAGTTTTTTAAGATAATTACTTTTTTTATGCTTCTGGACTCAAAAAAATAATTTAACTCTTCTCCTCCCAGATTTGGAAGAAAAGAACTGGCAAAAATGTTAATATATTGTAAATAACATGGGGGGGAAAATAGGGAGATAATTTTGTTGTACTACACTGACATGTGGAAGCTCTATATGGCATTTACAGATGCCAAGTTTTTTTTTTTGCCTGGACTTCTTTGTCTTAAGAATAACTTGGGCACACTGCAGCTATCCTAGCTTCATGAAGCAAAAATATTTAGACTACATCATTATTTGCTACTTCTATATTAGACTTTCTGATATATTTACAATATCACTATTTCCATAAACTGCAAAGGAGCAAGCTGTTGTGGCTTCTTAACCTAGACATGATCCCAGAAATTGGTTTGGTGACAAGGGGTGCTTCTACGTAATAGCGAATAAAACCCCACTCATTTTTCAGTTCATTTCATAATACAGATTAGCCCTAGAAACTACTAATTAGATTTCTACAAATGTGAGGTTTGCATTCAGTGAGAAACTGGGGAGAAAGAAAGTATTTCCAGCTTATATCATTTCAGGACTGCATTGAGTGGTATTGCAAAATCTGATGTGTGAAGCTAGGGGCTTCTGTAGTACCAGCGAAATAACAAAAAGAAAACATTTTGACACTAGTATAGAATAATTACAAAAACTAATCTGTTAAGATGTGGTGTTCATATTTGGTAGGAATAGTTAGGTTTTGTAGTTTTGGAATCTCATACTAAGAAAGATGAGTTTGTAAGACTGGGGAGTCATTTGACTATTTAAGAGTCTAGCAGAAAGAACATTTTTAATACTTAACATATTACCATTTCTCTTTATGTCAAAGAAAATCCCTGTTGGTTCCTCTAAAATGTGAAGGTGTTATGTAAGATAAATCATTATTTTACAGAATACTGAATACCTATACATGTTCAGCAAAGTGTCAGCTTCCAGTATTAGTGGTAAACTTAGGCTTAATAAAACTATTTCTTTTACAGAGTGCAGCAGCTGACATTTCTGAAGACAGAATTACAATGCAAATACAACTTTCTCTTCAAAGTGTAGGTTTAGTAAAATAAGAGTTGTACTTACACAATTCTTAAACTTTCAGTGGTTGAGAAGGTTAACTGGTTAAGAAATGTCTTAGATAAATTTATGCCTCATAATTTGCCAAGCCCTCTGAGATTATTACTGAAACATTTTTGATAGTGTAATTTATAGTAATAAAAAAGACATTAAGATACATTTCAATTTGATGTGTGCATGCATATTTCATAATTCAGGAATCTTTTATTCCCATTTTATAAACTCAGGAGAGACTCAGGAATAGATCCACAGAGGTGTCTGGCATATCTCAGTACCTTTCTGGATTTGAGTACTATTGATCTGATTGTGATAACCCAGCAAGAAAGTGACAGAATAAGATACTTGATTTCAAAAGTTAGCAGCTGAGGTTTCCAGGCTAGCAGTCTTTCATTCAGACCATCTATCTTTTCTTAAGTTTTCCTTTTCTTTAAGCCGTCTTGATTCCAGGTGCCAAAACATTCTCTAAAATAACTTTTTTCCTTTTTTTTTCTTCCTAAGCAATCAGTCACAAACTGTTCCATTTAAATAAAATGAACTTTTGTCAGCATGACCTTATTCTCTGCAGCACATACAGAACTTTCCCTCACCAATCAATTACATTCCACATGCGTATTTAAAAGTGGCAATAGGGCTTACATTTTTACTTTGTTGGGAGAAGGACTGGGAAGAAGAAAGAGGAAAACAGACGACAGTGAAGAAAGCCTGTATTTTACATTTGTTTTCATGCTAGCCATGCATTCATAATCCTAGATTTTTAAATAATGTATATAACATTTAGATTTATTTTGCCAAAATAGACATTAAATATAAGTCTTATTCAGAATATTACAAATAAACTATTATATAATTTTAACACATTTGGTGGAAGTGAAAAACATATTTCAGGTTTACCAATTCTTTCCTGAGCTGGAAACGCTCCTTTGTAAGTTAATCAATTATTTATTAGTTTTGTAATGTTCATGAAGACAGGCTCTGTCCTCATTTGGGCTTTATAACCTTTTGGCCTTGCTTGGTCCCTTGGGCTAGGTAGGTTAGAACTTTGAAACTAGTCAACCTCATATGATCAGACAGCAGACTAAAACCTCCAAATCACAGACATCATCAAGGTGTGGGGACAACCTTGGTGTCCTGTGGTAGAAGTCTAAAGAGAGTAACTTCTTTCAGAGAACTTATCCCTAACTCCAGTGGCATCTCAGATCTCCAGTTTTAAAATGGAGTTGATAACAATACCTCCTCCATCTGCCAGGATTTCGGGGCAAAGGTATTGGTTCTCACTTGCAGAACATTCAGCAGTGGTGTCTGCAAGTTTTGGTTTTGCATGTCTGATTCTTAATCAGTGTTTGGTGTCTATATACCTCAAACACTTTGGACTTCAATTACTACAGGGCAAAGTCACTTAGCAAAATGTAACTATCATTAGAGTGATGTTTGGAATAGGTATTAACAATAACGAGAAATCAAACATTGCATAGTTGCTTGTTGACTGAACTCTGCACTGGGAGAATGCTTTGATATGGTCCTGGAATTAATCACTAAGACATGCTTGGGGAAGCTGTAGTAAGACCAGTCATGCAGGTTCACTTCTACAATTTCCAGTGATTCAAGTCTGTGTCTTTGTGGCCATAGAACTGTATAAGAGTCTTTTTACTTGCAAGGATTTTTAGTTGGGGGGTGGGTGTGGTCATACTGTAACTGCCTAAAAATAACTAAAATAACTGGTCATAATACGTGTTGAAAGAACATGTATTTGGCCGCACTAATTTCATTGGGATTCAGGCAACAGTTTGTTCTGTTCTCAGTGCTTGCTCATTGTCTCTTTATTTTTGCTGTCTGAAGATGCCTGGAAAGCATAAAGACAGAGGAATCAGACTTTCAAGGGATGGCTTTCATCCCCCTAAAGCGATTCCTAAGAATATTAGAGGGATGAAAGTGACTGTGGTGTTTTCATCCCTTCAGACGTTCTGCTTTCCCCCCCTCCTTGCCTTCCCCCTCCACACTATTATTTCATCTCCTTGCCTTCCAGCAGCAGCAGCAGCTGTAACTCTGCTCTGTTGGGCTCTGAGGACACTCTCCCGGAGGCACTTCTGCACCTCCCTGACCTTCACAGGGCTGCAGCTGCAGCAGTCAGGGGCTCTTCTCAAGCCCAGTTTTTCCCTGTGGTTAAGCACTGCATGAAACACCAGACAGATTTTACTGAGTGTCTTGGCAATGGGAGATCTGGTTCTGTTTTCATCAGAGATCTGGTTTTAGTTTTTCCAACTAATAAAAATACAAAAGAAATCAATTGTTTCCTTAAAGGGAGCCACAGACTGGACCAAATGTGGTCTTCTTCCTCTCTTTTTCTTTTCTCCAAAGAGCTTAAATAAAACCGTAAGATAAACTTACCTACCGCCTTGAAGCTTTCCTTAGCATGGTGACCTTTCAGCAGCTAACAGAAGCATATGCAAACACAATTTCCGTGAAGAAGTATTTTCAACTTTGTTTTGGTTTCTGTTAACTCAACCTGAAACACTGAACAACCTCAAGATTGCAAAAAATGCCAGAAAACTAGGCTTGATTGGGGAAAAAAGTTTACTGTTGAGAAAGAGGTTTTTATAATGAAGAAAATATCAAAAAGATCCTTGCAAAGATTACATTTTCTAACTACTCAGTAAATGAATAATGGATTAAATTGGCCTAAGAATCAAGGACTGATCAATAATTGAGCTACGTAGTTGGAGAATAAAAACCAGTTGTATAAGAGAGACCAAAGTTTCATTTTGTGAAAGGGAGGTCAAGTTAAAAAAATGTCACTGCTGTGCTCTAGTTACATACTAGCTCAGTCTGCTCTAGATCTTTACAGATTGAAGCCAGTTCCACACAGTGCAGAGCATCCTTTCTCCCAGTGGAAGAAAGATTATTTCCATTTGTCTCATTGATCAACTTTACTTCAAAACAGGCAAACACTAGAGTGGGAGTCATGCTCTGCTCTTTACATTTCAAATCTGTAAGATGCCTATGAAGTCAGATGTGCATAGAAATGCAATATTTTTCTCTCTTCTCATCCTCAGATACTATCAGGCTAGACAAACCATGGTCTTAACGTACCTATTTCACACATATCGGATCCTTAACTGATACAATACTATTAAAATCCACTTTAGTTACTAGCTATACACTACTTCCAGGGATCACCTAGTGCATATTATGGACTATTTCCTGCTGTGATTATATGAATATGTCCTATAATTTCAGTAGAGCAAATCTATTGTATAATAATCATTCTTAACTGCAACTTCAAACATTTATCACTGAAATGGTTTTCCTCTAAAATTAGTATTTTATGCTTACTTTCACCTTGGTTGGATGATGTATGTAAAAATTAACACAAAAGACAATCAATATAATCATTAATTGACTTGCCCACAGGATATGATAAATGAGTGGTCAGCTTAAATTCAACTCAAGTTTTCTTTGATACTACATCATAAGAAAAATCTCAATGCCTATAGCATTTTTCATCAAGTAACTCTTTTTATTTTTCTTTTTTATTATTATGAATGGCCTTGATTTTCAGTTCTAAGAATCTTTATAATTATTCAAATTGTGGAACTAGTTGTTCAGTTTTATGAAATACATAATTTGTATGCATTTTACTAATTCAGATTATGATATATATTGATAAATTCAGATGAATGGGATGAGGAAGGGCTTGGAAATGTTTTACTTTAGTCTGATTTTCTACAGAATAGGGTTTCTGCTATCCCATAGTCTGCATCTGTTGGGTATCCTCCACTAGCATCTTCTGAATTCACTTACCTTAAACAAAATCTTAACTAATGATGGAAGTAATCTCAAAGTTATCAGTGGACACGAGGTGTAGTTACACTGTCTGCATATTAGGACAAGATTTCACTGTATGCCAACGTTTGTCTTGTGATTGTCTTGAGAAAGATACCTATGGTGGCAGGCTGCAAGGAAGCCAGCCAAGGTTTTGTCACAGTTCTGATTGGGATGACTGTTGCTGGACATTGAGATACATTCAACCTGAATCTAGTCAAATGTAATTATGTTCATCTTGCAGGCTGATTAGAAAACCTTAAAAAGGAGCTTACCTAGGGGGCCTTCTTATGCATGAGTGTCAATCAGAGCAAAACTAGTTAGCATTCAGTAAGTGCTTAGGGGAAATTTTATTTATTTATTTCAGTTTTTTACTCAGTTTCCCTTCCATCAGTGAACATAACTTTCTCTATGTTGTATGTGTCAGTGCATTCTTTTCTGAGACTAAATGCATTTTCAAAACAGCCATATGCTATAGCCATTTAGAAAAAATAAAAACTTGTTTTTTCTAAGAAAATATCTTAGATTACTTTTAATTATACTATTTCTAGTGACAAATGTTTCTGTTTTCATTGCTCAGGCTTTTGTAGCTAAGAAAAAGTTCTAAAATATTTAGCAAGTTTAGAAGCTTTTGGTGAAGTATTCTTGAAAGAGTCCTCATCTCAGTTGTAACCTCTTTTTCACAGAATTGCTTAGTGCTTCAGATGTATTCCGTTTTGAGCACATACATCTTATTTATTTCCAGTGCTATACATTCAAGATTGTGTCACACCTCCTTGGTCACTCTCCAGTCTAGAAACCCACCACCACAAGTTTCAATAGAGTAAAACTTCAGTAATGGGAATGATGTGGTAAACTCAGTACTGTTTCTTTTGTTTCAAAGTTTAATTTTCCTCACTATCCTTTGTGATAATATTTTTCTATTTTAAATATTCAATTGGTGTAATACCACATAGTGATTCTGGTTTGCATTGTTTTACTTTCTAAATAGTGTCCAGTGCCAGATCAGTCTCTAGCTGGATATGTTATTTGATCCAATGTGTTAGTCTCTTTTTTTTTTAAATGTAGCACCTTCTGAAATTACACTCTTTTTCCAGGAATTTTCTGTAGTCTGGCCTCCTAAAATGAAAGATGATTTATTGCCTTTAATATGCTAAATATGTTTCTCTCATGTTTCTCTCATGTTCTCTATGTTCTTGTGGTTTTGTTTTGTTCTTGTCTCCTTTTTCCATAATCTTTCATACCTATATTCCCACCAAAACCAACGAAATAAATTTGAGGTCTGTATTAAGTATTTTTCCATTTTGATCTATTATATGGTAGAAGTTTAATATACTAGTTGAAATAATCTTGGACACGGCCAGAAATATTTAAGAACATTATATGATGAAGTTCCAAATAACCAAACTTTTAGACTCAGAATGCCATCTTTTAAATTCAGTAGTAGTAATGACATATCACTGAATTGTGAGGCACTTTTTTTTTGTAACTGATATGTTATTTGTACAGACCCAGTTCAACAACACCTTATTTATCAGGGGCTTGTTATTCTGGTATTGTCTGTTATGTAGTACACTTATATTCTGTCCCCTGTATTTAGTTTTAAAGATTCAGTGAGCTAAAGTTTTCAATTTCAGACCTAATCTGATTATAAGCTTCCCCAGTGACTAGGTAGTAAAAATGGACATTTGATTAGTATGTTGACACATCTACTGTACACCAATAGCCTGTTGCCCACCTGCAGCACCCAGGAAGGGCTAGGGGCTGCTGGTCCCACTGCCACTCTGCTGTTGCACCCCTGGGCTGAGGTATCAGCTATGAACAGTCAAGAGAGGAAACCTGAGGGCACCAGGGAGTGCAGGAGTTTGGAGGGGACTGCTGTGGCTACCTCAGGGCTGAGGCCACACTCTCTAATTGGCAGCCCACAGGAGCATGTAGTGCTCAGAACGAAGCCAGGGAATCCTCTTCCCTGTTGGAGTTTCTGTGCTGGGTAGCAGTCATTCTAGCCCATAGGGATAAAGCACTTACTTCTGACTTTTATCTAGTTTGACACATTAAAATTTGCTGAGGAACTCTGCTAGAGGCGCTTGAGGGTCCCAACAATATGGAACCAATCATGCTAGAAACATGTGATATGTATAAGGTTGCTTCAGAAGTATTTTTTATTTCCTGCCCCAAGCAGCTGCACCAACACATTTAATGAAGGTAGGACAAACAAACAATCAGGGTTTGCTAAAGAAATTTTTCTTTTTTCAAGCTGTCACTCCTACAATGTTGTATTTTAGTTCAAAGATATTAAAGCTGTGACCTAGGTAGCAATGCTATACTTGGGAAACTTTCTACAAGTAAATCTGACACAATGCTTTCTTAGTCATCTGTGCTTACATTTCCAATTCATTGCTGTGATGATAAATGGGTCCCTTAATATGAGAACCCTCATTTCCTGATCTCTAGCAATATGGGGTTTCTGGTTTTGCTTTTTTAAGGGTGGCATGACTGTTTCCATTTGCTATTTAGATGTTCTGCATCTACCAACACAGAAATGGAAGAAGTTTCTGAGAAGTTTATGTCTTATTGGGCATTTTATTTCAAAGGTCTAGTTGGTTTTTGAACATAGATATGTGATTTGGTCCATCTATGGCATCTCAAAGGTCTTATCCATCAACATTTTTATGTGGCTTCTTTTTGGTACTGGCGTTGTTCTCATCATATTTGTGTAGTTTTAACATATTGTTTTTCAGTGTTCATACCTTATTGCTTTTGGGTCTGTGCTTCCAGTTAAAGCTCTAATTATTTCAGGGGTTTCCATGGATCTATTGAAGGTCCTATTTTGTTTCAAAATTAGTGCCTCTAGCTAGTAATTCCCAGGCTCAATGTACACAATATTACAGATCGACAATATCAAGAGAAATCTGTAGATCCTTGTAAAGGCAAGTACCCCTTGCTGTGTTGTTTGATTTCTTATCTAGTATTAATTTTGCAGAGCTGAATTCTGACAAGTTAGAAGACTTATTGATTGTTCTTCTCCTAGGCTCTTTCACTTCACTGTTATTCTGTTTTGTCTGGAGTTTGAGTTGATAAACTCGGAGTAGTTTTTGACTCTGCTTTATTTTGAGGATGACATTAATCACACTGAGAAATGAGATTCCCAGCTGGAAGATGCTGAAGAACCTCCAGGAACTATTAAATTAACTCACCACAGTTTTATGAATATTTCTTTCTGTAGACTGAGAATTATTAATTTCATAGGAGCATGTGTGTATGTTTCATTATAAGCTAGATAGTAATTGCTAATTCTTTATTTGTGGCTCTTTCTCTCATTCCCCTGAAGTATTCACAGCTGTGTTAACAGAATCCTGTATACCGTCAATGGGAGCATTTTGCTGCTCTAACAAGAAAGGACTTCAGCCTAATATCAAATTTTCCAGGCAAATGCTTACATGCTCCTTCATTTGTTTTCTTAAGGATGTGATTTTGAGCAGTGAGTAGTCAGCTCAGGTAAACAAAGAAAGGAGGAACACCTGTTGGATGGCTTCTCTCTCCAAGGGACAAACTTTAAAACCTCCTTTGTAGAATGCATCTTATTACGCCGTGCAATAGCAGTAGCTCTTAGGAAGATCTTCACAGAAAAAAAAGGCCTGTGATCTAATAATAAAACACAAAAACTTTGCTGAAGTGCTTACCTCTCCTTAGTATGGATAAAAGAAAATATTCTTTGGATTAAAACAAGCAAACAAACAAACAAAACCACAAAAACAGACAAAAATAATTGTGTTTCAGCTAAGTATCATTTGACATCTGTGGATAATTTGCTGTCTTGGAAGGTGAACAGGAAAGGGAATTCTGGACAGACTCGATTTACTACTAATTTGCATGGATGTGTATTGGTGACTTGATGATGCTTGCAGCTTGTTGTAAATTTATTCTTGTACTGAACTGTACTGATTTACATGGTATGTCTTTCAACTCCATGCCTTTTGCAAGTCAGTGTCAATATTTGTTTACCTTGCAACTCACCTTTATTTTTCACTTCAAAATCATCTCTGTATGTTAGTTAATAACTGTTCTGTTAGACCACACAGATTTTAATTGTAAATTATGACAAGGTTTAAACCTCATTTTTTAAATCCTTGAATCACCCCACAGGATATAGCCTCATCAGGTTTTAGATTTGTGCAGAAGGCAGGTTAAATGGAATGTGACTGGTTTTAAGTGTGAAATAAATAGGACTTTCAGAGCCTGTCCTGTCTGCTGGCTTCTCTGTCATAGCCAAACAGCTGGGATTGTAGAAAGCAAGAAGGAAGGCAAAGCACAGAAGAGCAATGACCAGACACATTTCCTCTGAGAAATCTGCACATTAAGGGTATCAGTAATCATCATGTGTCTGAAGTCACTGTTGGAAGGTAGAGAAAATGTGCTGTCAACAGCAAAACAGTTCAAAATTCTGGCCTTCGAAAATGAGGGTGAGGAAAACCAAACTAGGCTAGTTAGAAATGTAGCATCTCCTGAAAAAAAGGACTTGTGATTCTTGCAATATTGGAGAGACTTTCTTGCTTGTAGAGCAGTGTTAATAGGTTTACTTAGTGTGACAGTGTATTCCCTTTCTGGACAGTGTATTAGCACAAGTATGTTCATTCGTTCTATGAAAGAAGCATTGGCATCCATTGATTTAATATTATTCTTCATGCTGAGGTCTACAAATAGACTAGTAAAATGTAAATGACACATCTGTGTTGCGGATATATCTTTGATAAGTCAGGATGACTTTGCATTTAAAGGGCGTGAGGGCTTTCTCAGCTTCATGTCATTCAGTATTCATTTTTATGGTAGTTTTAATTTCAAATTCTGTGACTGCAAGGCTGTCGGTGTGGTGAGTTAGTTCCTGAATTTGAGTTGTTTGTCTGTAATAGTGAGGGAAATTTATCACCTTTCCTAAGTTCACCACTCATCTGAATAAACTAAGAGGTAATTAAGCACAGTAAGTTACTTGCTGTGTTCCAGTTCTACATTAAAGAGAAAATGAACACAGCTCTTTTCTTCTATTTTGGGAGCAGCTACTTGTAAAGCAGGTGCATAATTCAACCTCAGAACAATCTTACAGGGCTAAAGTCATAGAAGCAGCGGCTCCAGTGGTTAATGCCTAGAGGACTGAGTGTAGTCTCATAGAATTGAGTTATAATGGTTAGGGAATTACTGCAAGAAGTTCAGTGGAGTTGGAGGACTGCATGGGAAGCTTGCATAAGCAGTTATTCAACTGTACACAATGCTAGTTGGTATTATTGAAATGTCTTGATAGTGGTTCCCAAAGTAATTGGAACTTTCTTTAGTAATGTGTAAGTTTACTTGGAAGAAAATCAAATGAGAGCCTCTGACAGAGAGAAAATTTCCTAAAGTAAGGCCATGTTCAGAGTTAGTAGTAACAAGAAAATAGAAAATATTGATGTGAAGAAACCTATGCCAAATAGGTCTTATGCATACAGCATATGTAACATAGTTGAGAAGAGCACATTTATTTCTGTATTTTCTGGATAAAGTTTGCTTGTGCCTTAAAGAAGAAAATTCTAATATAAATCTGGTTGTCCCTCCTTAGCAAATGGCTTCTTGTCCTAATTAATCACCCTGCCTCACCCAGACTAATGATGTGTGTCTTATCTACCCTTGCAACTAAAGCAGCTGGGGCCACCACCTGTGAATTCACTTCCAGCATCATTTAATTAGCCTGAATGGCTATTACCTTTGGGTTTATCTGGCAGGCAAAGAAATGGGAACAGATGCAGAACAGGAGAGATCTACAAGGGACAGCCCAAGAAGTGTAAGGAAAACCTAGGAGAAATCAAAGTGTGGGGGAAAGTGAAGAGAGGGCAACAGACAGGTTTGGGAGCATCAAGACTTACAAGAGAATGTTTATGTGTTCTCTGATAAATACCAAGTTTTGAGAATATAAGCTTTAAGTCAGAAATGTAATTATACTTCTGTGGTTTCCTGCATAACTGATCCCACCTAAGATAGCAGTTTAGAATTCAGAGGCAGGTAATGCGGACTTAAAAAAAGCCAAAACAAAGCACAAACCCACACACAAATACCACACAACCAAAAATATAAAACCACCAAACCAAACATATTCTAGTTATGCTACTCCACAAACTATATTTGCTGAATCCCCATTGAAATTGCTGATACCTCTGTTTACTGCCTACTGCCCAAATAAATGCGAAGCAAAGAGATTGTTTACTAGCAGCATAAAGTTGCAGAGTTTGTTTACTGCTATTGTAGAACTAGAAGTCCTCATTTACTTTTTGCTGAGTTAAGGGATGTTATTGAGTGTATCATGAACAGGAAGGGAAGGAAAGGTGTTTAAACAGCATCCACTACTGAGGCTTTGTCAGGATTTCAGTCATAGGCACTATTTTTTGAAGAGCATAAAAGATACTCAAACCACTAAATAATAGCTGTATTCTTCCTTGTTTTAGAACAATCTGTTTCTGCTAGGCTTTTTTACACTGGAAACTATTCTCATCAGAAGACTCTCTCGTGTGCAATGAATAACATTTCTGTACCTGTGCATAAGTGTACATTTTATTTTTAGAACCACATATTCAGTTGCTAGAACATACTTGTACAGACTATTAATAAAAAGCATCCTTATAGATTTTTTTGTAGTTTACTTGTGCTAGATCCTCAGACTAAAGACATTGTGTGAGAAAGAATTCTTTCCTTTTCCCCTTAGCTTAACCTTTTCCTAACTTTTAAGGTGAGACAGCTGAGCAGTGTAAACTTTTAATGAAGAACTTCTTAATTATTTGTGGAGATTCTCAGGTGATGAAACTGGTCATAACTCCATAAAATTATTCAGTTTAAACTAGCTAGATGACTGAATATGAACATCTCTACAAAGCTGCTCTGTTAAGTCTTATGAAAAATAATAGAAAGCTTCCTTTCTACTAATATGAAACATCAGTAAGGATATTCTACAAATTAATCAGCCATATGCTACAGATTTAGACCTGCAATGTTTATCAAGTTGTGATAGTCTAAGAGTGGCCTAATTATTCCCAGTCTGCACATAAATTCAAGGTTTTCCTTTTTGTTCCAGATCTGAGCAGGTCTACAGTCTTGCAAACTTGTCTGAATTTTTCTAAATAAGCATATAAATCTAGATATTACTTCCCTCAACAAAAGTTAGTTCTCACATAGATTAACAGTAGTTCTCCCTTAGGTACTATCCTTACTTTCATATACTTGGGTATCATAAAATGTTTCTTCATTGTGAATAACCAAATGAAGAAACAGAATGAAATCAGATATCCCTTAAGACATATTATATTGTATTTCTACTGTAACTCCAATGAAAACCTAGAATAAATCAAAACACTGAAAAAAAAACCAAAACAGTCTGCTAATTTAGTTCTTTATCTTAGGTTGTGGTTTGATGGGGTCACAGTGGGTTTTCTGCTGTTTCTTCCTGAATTCTTCTAGATGGCTGGAAAGGAATCAATGGGAATTGATCCAATTTGTAGAACACAACTGTAATATTGATAGTAGTTTATATTCATTTGCTTCACCCTAATCTTTTATTAATGTTAATTTTCAAAATGCTGTTAATACTGTTTTCTCCAAATTTTGTACCCCCAATGTGATGATGATAAATAAATTTACAGAAACCTAGCAAGAAATAATCAAGTTATATATTTTAGAATTAAATATGGCAACAGTTACTATTTTTGTAGTCAGATATTTTTCAGTAGAGTGCTTTAATTTCGGATAAGTAATGACCAGTGTAGAAACTCAGATACATGAGGTTCCAGTCATAGTAAAAAGTTGTGTCTGTTCAGGTCTTTTCAATTTTTCTTTATGTCCTCTAGGAGGATGGTCCAGGGCATCAATACTGAATCATCTGGGGACTTTTAAGGATGCATCATCAATAAAACATGTCATACAGACATATCTCCCTGGTACAAAAGAAGCAATAACTGATGGCATCAGTTTCTGTTACCAGTGGGAAAAACAAAACAAAAAAAAACCACAACAAAAACAAATGATGGTTTCTCTGTGAATAGCAGAACCATGGTTAAAAGCATGTCTAATATAATTTTTGAGGTTAGTGTTGCACAAAGCACTTGAATGTAAGTAGCTGTGTAAATGAATGTCTGTCTGGTTTGAGGTATTGTAGAAGCTGAGAGAATGTATGAAAATAGTAAATATTTGGTATTCAGCTCCTGCTACAGTCCAGTAAAATGGAGTAACTTACAAATTTTAGTTGAAATTTCATTAGAAAAATTTTCTCAAAATTGCATAGATCTTTAGTGTTATCTGAACTGCCACTGAACCCCCTAAACTTGTTGTGAACTTAACTGCTATCATTAAGCTAAATCTTTCTGCTGCTGTGGAGGTGTTGTCTATCCTGGGGCTTCACTGACTAAACCTGAAACTGTTTCACCAAAAAGTTAGGTCACTCAGTGCTGCTAAACTTAGCAATCTTCTGTCCAGTCAAACTAGATGTTTCTTGGTTGGTTGTTTTTTGGTTTTTTTTTAATGCCTAAAGGTACTTGCCAAAATTAATGAATAGTGCTCTGGAAATGACTGTAGGAAGAAGGAATGTTTTTCATCATGAGGCCTCTGTCAAATACTCCTGTTAAATAGAAGTGTAGTAGCAATTCATAAGGGGTGGCTTGCTTCTTTTTTTGTCTCTATGGTAGTCAAGGCTTCACTTTTCATCTTCCTCTTCCAAAATAAGCCCCTTTGGGGCTATTAAAAAACAAACAAACAAATGAATCAAAACTGCGTGGTGGTAGTGACAAAATCCTTTTACATTCTTTCTTGAAGTTTCATGTGCTTATAGGTAAAAGTAGTTTCCTGTTGGGGTTATTCTGTTGCCATTGTTAGTGTTTAGGCAATTTTTAAAGCATAAGTCTTATTTCACTGAAAATAGGCTTTTCTGAGCAGCTAAGATAGCAGAGACTTTGGTTTAAATTCCTCCTGTCTGATACAGAAAACCAGCCAAGATATTCAACCTTACTGGAGATTTGTTTTAAGGAATCTCTCTATGTCAATTCTGTGAAACCTGTTATAGACTGATGATGGCATTTCTCTGAGGGATGAGGCACCAGGTTCAGACTCTGCTTTGACTCAGACTGAGTTGTAATTTTTTTTATACATCAAGTGAATTGTTTCACGTTCTATAATTCATTCCCTTCACTTCTTATTTGACACAGTGAGTAACTCAAAAAGTGTAATGATGTAAAATAATTCACTATGTTTAGCAAAGCCAAGTAGAAAATTGCCTGATCCTACAACATGGTAGTCATAAGAAATACATCACACCTTAACATTCAAACCCTTTACTATCCATTCAACAGAGTGCCTTCACAGCAGTCACATGGTGAAATGTGCTTTTTAAGTCAATAATACTTACTTCTGTAAAGTTTTAACAGGGATTCCCAAGCAAAGGCGAAGACAGATCTTGTGACAGAGATGAAATTAAATTCAGCCCGGTGCAGGGAGCCACAACTCAAATGCAGGACTTAGATGCAGCCTTATTGTTCAGTAAAATTGGTAGAATTTGCCCACAGCACCAAGAACTGAACTTCAGTGATCATCATAGTCATTTCCAGGCAAATGCCATAATTTAACATTAGTTGAATATCATGTTCAGTATCAGGTGGAAAAGAGCATTTCTCAGAGAATGAGGGTGAATAATGTTTATGTGGTTTTGTTTTGTAAATAAGAGTATTTTCACTAGCAGATACTATGTGAAATATCAGTAGTGTTAAAAAGAGACTAATTCCTTAATTTCCACCAGTGGAGGGACTGAAGCCAAGATTTCCATGCCTAAATAGCTGCAAGTACTTGTAGTCTAGTTTTTAAAGCTGCTGCTCTCTCTGTGTTGAATGCTTAGAATTTCTGAAATGGAGACTGCTCCTATTTAAAATCCTGAGTGAGTTTTGCTAAAAGGTGTTAGCATTGGTTGTTTTGTGAAGTCTTATGAGGAGGGTGGCCTGTTGCTGGGAATGCCATGTCTGAGGGAGTATCTCCCGTAAAAAAAAACAAAACAAAAACAAACATTATGCAGTTTTATTTTGCACATGATTCCAAATGTTACTCTGACTTGTAGAACACTCCAGTAGCTTTTAGTGCTGCTTCTTCGTCATATTGAGTAGTGTGTGGTTAAATCTCCTAGAAGGCAATCAATCTTTCAAATTGACGATCAGCAGGTTTGTTGCTTGAAATCTTGGTCTGAGCTTTCTGTAGTTGATTATAAACATTTGCCTTAAAAAAAGTAGGCATAGCCTCTGACTCTTAATTTAATAAGAAGTCCTGTCCTTCTCTCCTTTACTGCTGTAATTTAAAACTCTGACCCAATCAACCCTTGAATGCAAATAAGTAAGCAATCTGGAGAAGCAGAATGTTGATCCAGTCACACTGCAGCCATTTTCAGAGCAGATTTTAAAGATGTACGTGACATTGGCTATTAGTGAGCCAGCAAAGATGGATGGACCAATAAATGAACATAGTTCACGTTTGTCATCTGACAAGATAAAAGACCATCTTGGTGTTTGGTTGTTTTTTGTTGTTTGGCTTTTTTATTTTTGTAATTTGCACATCAGTATTTTAAAAGGCATGCTATCAATTCTTTAGTTGCCTTTTTAAAAGACATATTTTTTCCAACATGTCCCTTTAAATGGACATATCTCGAGGATTTGGGCTTTCTTTTTGCTTTTCTTTTGTAAATTGTCAAAAAGAGTTGTGTTTGTAAGGATGCTGTTTCTGTAAGACTGTTTAAAAAAAATGGAGAATATGAATGTTTGGCATCACATTTTTAAAATTACATTGACTGAGCTAGTAACATTCAAAATCCAGGAAAAAAAAATCCATTTATGTTTTTTTCAAGTTTAATTTTATACATAGTTACTTCAGGTGTTTTGTGAAACGTCAGAATGATTTTTATCAGCATGTGCATTTTATTGAAAAGGAAAAAGTTACTTTCAGTCATTATAGAAGTCCAGAATATGTCTCTGTGTGAGAAAGCAAAACCATATCTTTCCTATTCAGGGTCATTACAATAATTAATAAATTATCTGACACCTGTCAACAGGAGAAAGAAATAAGCAGCCTATTGTTGTGTGATATTGCAAAGAGTTTTGCTTCTTGCAGGGTTTTTTTTTTAACAAAAGATAAGTATTTCTTTTTATGTGTTGTCTGTTGGACAGTGCACTAGCAAAATTAAATTAAAAATAGAATTTTACTTAAATAGTTTTACATTAAGCTGTATAGATGGGAGTCAAAAGATCTAGTATTATTGACAACCTATCCTTTGGGTTGTGCTGTTTTGTTTTCAGGGCCACTGGGGTTTTTATTTTATTTGTTGTTTTGAATTATTTAGTTCATTATTATGAGTTATCTTCTCAGTGCTTTGAGGTGTTTTGATCAGCTATTTATCTTAGGGTCTTAAAACATGGGTTCATTTATGTGTTTAGCTAACCAGCCGCCTTCCC
>VWZY01006530.1:191351-211485 GCA_013399075.1 Chloroceryle aenea | reverse complement strand
TTTTTTTTTTTCTTATAGAAATGTGCCATTAAAATTCTTTCCTTACAAGCATCTTTCAGCTCAGAAAATGCATCTTACTCGTTATGCTGCTAAACTGTTGCCTTTTTGTTGAGGGGCTCTACCCCTTCCCCTACCCCATCTTCCAGAAGAGGTAGAGGAACACCCCGCACCCACCCCCCTCTGTCATCCCCCCTGCCTCCTCCCCACAAAGAGGTGAAGTCCCCTGAGTCTGTAATTGCCAGGAGATGAAGCGATGATGGGGAGTGATCACAGTCAATAGCTTTGATTAACAATAAGGTGGAAAATTAGCAATGCTAGCGTTCAGCTCCCCTGCCTTCCCATCTCCATATGCTCACCACAGCCTGTGCTGGCTGGTTGGCAGGGTGGTCAGTGTGCCTGGCGGGCTGCAGAGCAAGTCTTGGAGTGGGCAGAGAGGGGCAGCGGGCAGGTTTGGGGACCCTGGGCAATGCTTGCAGCTGCCTTTTGCTGGGCACTACCACATAGGCGGGGGAAGGGTGAAATGTGTCGTGCACTGGTACCATGGCTCTTGCTGTCATGTGTGGATTTAATTGTGTCTGGACGTGTTGTGATCGAAATG
Source organism: Chloroceryle aenea (assembly GCA_013399075.1). Classification (NCBI taxonomy): domain Eukaryota; kingdom Metazoa; phylum Chordata; class Aves; order Coraciiformes; family Cerylidae; genus Chloroceryle; species Chloroceryle aenea. The sequence goes on along the minus strand of VWZY01006530.1, from coordinate 210,887 downwards.
ACAACTACTGTTACTCCTGTGACCCCATCAGCAGCTCTGGTGTTGTTTCCGACAGACTCTGACGACCTAGAGAGGGGGAACGACAGCGGGACACCACTTCCCACCTCTGATAATGGCGACAATTCACTGGGCTACACAGGTAGAGTGCATCTTTCCAAAATATTCCTGACTACCTGCTTCCGACACTTTCCACCTACCTCTGCCATTACCACCTGTACATGGTTTCTTAATCATCTTTGCTAGCTGGCTATCTTTCACTGTCACCATAAAAGTTCAGCATTGTTAGTAGTGTTGGCAAATATCACTGTGCCTTTTAACTAACCAAGATGACTGTCTTTTTGTTTATGTTAGTACATTTCAAATTTTAAAATGTCTAAAGTAATTTTCTATTGTTGAAACAATGAACCCATTCTTTTCCTTTCATCAGTGTATATTAGTGCATAAGAGGTACTATACCTTTGCAGAGAAATTTTTCCAAAGACCAAAGGCAGGGTCTTTTCTATGTGTATGTTGGGGATTTTTTTTTTCCTTTGTTTCTGTTATAAACAGAAGTAAAATATATTGCAGCAGGCATTAAAAATATCAAGTGAAACTAAAATATGACTGGAGAAGAATCTGTTTCATTGACTTCTGCTTTGCATAAACGAGAAAAATGTGTCTCTAGGCCAAGTAAGAAAAGCCACAGATAATCAGCACCATACGGTGTGTTGCAGCAGTGATCTCTGAGGGACGCAATTCTGTAACTCCTCTGCGCACTGAACTGATACCCAACTCCAGGAGTCACACTACCAACCGCAGCCCGGGCTCAGCTACAGAGACTCTGAGTCTAGGGTTTCCCAAGCTACTGTGGTCTAGTTCAGTGGCAAACTCTAGATCTAAATAACTGTTAGGCTGTGAACGTAAGTATTAATTCTTCTGGTGGTAGCAACTTTTGGAAAGGGAAGGTTGGAGAGTGAGTTTGACATTTATCTAGAAGATGTTCTTTAACTACTTTATTAGTGAGTTACTAGCACTACTATTTGCTCACACTGTGTAAAATTGCACATAGTAGAGTTATTAACAAAAGTGTATGAATCAGACATTCATAATTAAGGCAGTCTTATATGATACAAGAAGAGGAGAGGCAGGTATGAGACAGAGTAATTTCTTATCCATTCATAAAACTTCAGGTCTGTTACTCCTCTTACACTGATTACCACTCTCATCACCTGCCCTTTACAGCCATCCCTGCATGTAGTTTAAAATCTTGACACATAATTTAAAGCACTTTTTAATTTAAAGCACTTTTTTTTTTTTTTTCCTAAAGTGGTAAAAAAGAAAAGCAATGCAAATTTCTTCTTAGTCAAGAAGATAGATACCTTCTTAGACAAACACAGCATGTGCCCTGCTGCATGTGGATTATTTAGGCTTTTCTATCTTTTGAATACACTTATTAATTTTTTTTTTCTAAATTCAGACACACACTTACACTCTCTTGAGTTTGACACATCTAAGCTCTCTGATGCATACAGGGTAAGCATATTGACAAAATGAAAATTATTGCATCTTAACAAATGCTTCTTTAAACTTCCTGTAAGCTAGATTTTTGCTTTCAGAAAAGATTGGGATGGGTAATCCCTGTGTCTCGCATTTAAACAGCCATTAATTTAGTTGGGACCACAAGTCAGACTCTATTAATAATCAAGTTGCTTAGTTTTACCTAGAGAGGAGCAGTCAGATCCCCTCCAGTCCCCTTTTCCCCTCCCTGGCCTGGGGCTGGTGCCCAACAGTCAGATTCTGCATCAGACAGCCTCACATCTGCCCATGGAGGTAGAAGAGGGGGCCCTGCTCGTGCCCTCTATAAGCACCCCTTAGCCACAAGAGTAACAGGGCTAAGAATTCAGGGGTAGATACAATCACCCTTTCCCAATAGATGTTTCAGAGAGGGGCTGGAGGCTTGGCACAGGACCCTCCATGGCAAGCATTGCCAGTGGGTGATGGCAGGCAGAGGGTGCAAGGGCTACAGGTGGTACTGCTCCACAGTGGAGACTTTGTACCCCGCTCTTGCAGGGCAATATTTAAGACATATAAGGCAGTATTTAAGGCAGTTAACTCCCCTTTGAGCGTGAGGATGTGGGATGACTTCCCAAGCACGGCGCAGAGCTTTCTCTGTCTGTCGACCCATGAGGATCCTTCACCTTCATAAAGGCACGCATGTGCATCTGGGCGCCCCATCCAAGGACAGGCCTCTGTGGGGTCTTGCAGCTGTTTAACGTGCCTCTCAGAGACTAATGGGGTCATTTGGGAAGACTGACAAAATCAAACTCTGGTCTAGTAGTTCCCCAGAGGCTCTGGATCTTTAGGCTATATTTTAATAGGCATTTTCCAAGCAAGCACAAAAGTCAGGATCAAGTTAGAAGCAAACAAGCCGAAAAAAATGAAAACCAAGAGGATGGATGGTTTTGTTTAATTGGGGTTTTTGTGCCTCTATTTGAATGAGCACTGAATGAAGAAAAAAACAAGTTTGTTAATGTTTAAAGGTTTAATGATCCAGTATTTTTTCTCAACTATGTAATAGTTATCAGTAGCATTATGTGTATATCCCTTATATGGCAAAACCCTGAGGCATTTATTAAAATTAGTCCAGTGGGTTTCTCTAGTAATCAGTAAGAATTTTTGAAAGTAACATTATCTGTAATACAATCTTATAGGTAAAATTACTTTTTTTTTTTTTTTGTTTTTTTTCTAATTTATGGGCCTATTTATGTGGACCTAAGACGGAGTTCCTAGATTTTACAGAATTATTCTTAGAACATTCTTTGCTCTCTTCTATGTATGGAATTCCATTCTCCAAAAAGAAAACCATTCCAGAATCTTGTTCATACTGAAAATTCTCAGACTCATTGCTAAAATCCCTCAGTCCAGGATGTCTGGACCTGTGGGCAAAAAATGCAGCACTTTAATTTTTAATCCTTTATTTACCTTCAGGTGATGTTTGAATGGGCAGAAACCAAACAAGCTAATAACTGCTGTCATACAGTAGGATCATAAATTTCTACTCATACTAAGAGCAGTGATACATCTGTAGGGCACATCTTCCTTACAGTTCCATATAAATTTAGCTACAAGGTAAATAATTAAAGCATTCACTAGTATGGAAAGTCTCAGGGTTAAAGATGTTAATATTTTCCCACAGATATTTCTTTCATTTAATTTTCTTTCATTTCAGCTGTTTGATTCTGTTCTTAAGTGGAGGTACATGACTCCTAGAGAGTGTTTCAATGTATTTTCCTGAAGTCTGCTTTAAATCAGGAGAGTTTTGGCTATCCCATTAGGTTCTGTTGTTTCCACTGTGAATATGAGCACTTGCCTTGAGAAGTAACCTCATATCAAACAGGAAACACATCATTTTCAGGGGGGAGAGAGGAGCTGCTAACCCAAGCTATTTCAGATAAAAATGAAGTTGTTGATAAATTTCAAGACCATTTTATGTGGGAAAATGTTGAACTTGCATTTGACTTTTCATGATTCTTAGTGTGCCACAGGACCAAACTATAGGGTTTTTTAAAAATTTCCCTAATAAATATAATACTGTGGTATCCAATAGATTGTTGCACATTTTATAGATCATCAGTTTTTTATTACCAAAGTAATTATTATTAGTTATTAACTGTAGACCCAAATAAAGTGTCTGTATACAAAACTGTATTGAAATTATAACTTTTGGGAATTATAATATAAACAAAGAAAGGCTGAACAGATAACAAATCAAGAAAGGCAGCTCATTCAGTGAGGATTGTTCTGTATGCATGAAACTGATGTTAGACTGTGGGAGCTTACAGGAATTTTTTCTCTTGCACATTTGATACGAGAGGAATGCTAAGAATAAAAAACATCTGAAAGCTGATGTGACCACACCGGTAGCATATTAAAGATGATAGACATCATCAGCAAATTATTTAGGGTTAAAAAAAATAAAAGACAATAGACTTTTAACAGTAACTCCTGTCAGTTTAAAGAAATGAGCCAAGAAGATTACCTTGTCCACACCTTCACAAAAGACCACTGCTATTCTGTCAAGGCCTGATTGGAAAATAATTGCATAGTTAAGATGTGTAACAGTAAAAACCTAAATTACTATTTTAACTATGTGCACAAAGAACAGGCCAGATCACACTGATATTCAGTAGTATAAAAAAACATATGATTTGGATACTTGCTGTTGTGCTTAATTTGCCCTAAAGAAGACATCCAAAATAGTTCTCTGAGATGGTCTATAACTATGCTTGTTTCTCTTTCTGTAGACTTTAAGGGAACTTTAGGTGACTAGCAGTGATGTAGATACCTAAGCCCAATTGCAAGTAATCCCACCTCTCCATCAGTTTGGATCTAGGTTCTGAAAAGAGTGTGCACCAGAGAATATAATGAAAACTTTTCTGGTCACCAAAGGAAGGCAGAGGAATGGAAGATGCAAGCAGGATTTCAGCTTTTAGTCAAGTTTAGGCTCCAAAGAAGTCAGAAAAAGATGATTGTTTGTATGTGGTTTTTTTTCTAGTTGAAAGAACCCATCACTATATGTTTCATTCAGTACAGGGACAAAAAGAAAAGTAAAGGAAACAAGGAAAAATTGTTCCCACTGTATATCAGAGGAGAAATATTGAAAATCATCCAAATGAGATACTGGGGAAATGCAGGAGATGGAGAGTTTGAAAAAAGAGCTCATAGAAGGAAGGGCCTTAAATAACATCAGGATTTCCAGGAAAAGAGCTTGTGTTTAGTGGTCAAATAGAGCAGATGATGTACCAAATGGTGTCCTGTAGTGCCTGAGGATCTATGAGGGCCACAACCCTGCAGAAGGGAGTGGGGAAACCTGAAGTTGAACATAAGATAAAAGTGTCTGACTAAAAGTACTAAGCATACTTTTCTGTTTAATATTTACGTGTTAGACCATATCATCAAGAAAAAGAGTAAAACAGTTAATATTTACACATCAGATTTCACATGTGGCTTGCCAACCTGATGAGCAAAATAAATGTTCACTTTTATTTAGCTCATGGGCTTCTTTTTTTCCTCCCCAATATATTGCAGGGGCAGGAAGCATCAAATATGAGCCTCAGTTATTTTCTGCATAATCAAAGCTGCAAAGTGATCTCTAAGATTGCATTGTACTGTGCTACTGAAGTGTGTGTATGCATTATATTCCAGGAAGTAGCACATTTCCTGTTAAGTCATCTGTGACAAAAATATCGGGGATCATTTAACAGATCACACAGTATCACTTGTCTTACAGAGACCAGAATGATGGGTTGTTAAATTAACACTGTACAGTTAAACATTTGCAGACAAGGATCACCACTCCTCATTAAGTAGATTCATGGATTTTTAAAGGAATCTTTCCAAATAAAACTTTTTATTCACAGTTTTCTCAAAAAACCCTTTCAGTATACAAAGAAATACCATGGTTCCTAATTTCAACCTAACCTTCAATTCCCCACCCCCTGATTTTAATCATGATATAATTGTGGTGGTGTTCTTTTGTATGACAAGGGTTGCCATCTCTTTTTCTTGCATTAACTTTCTTTTTTGCTTCTATGCTGTCATGTGATCGGGAGAATTGTTCATAGTAGAACACTGCTTGTCCTGTGTAAAATAAAACAGATTACCCTTGGTGAGCATATCAAGAAATGTAGGGGAAATCACTCTTCATTGCATGGCCATTTCTGAGACATTTTTTCTTCTATTCCAGTAATTTGACAAAGGTTATCCTATGTATTATAGAATGCTTGTTTTAAAAAGTGGTAGTGAAGAAAACATTCCTAAGACCTCCTTCACATCAAAGGTGGAGATGTGCAGTAATAGAGTAATAGAGTTTGTATGTTTTGAGTTGGGAGGAGACTGTCATTTCACATGTAAAGCAGGTAGGTAGTGATGTCTGAGCAAAACAAAGATCTTGTTTTGTACAGATCTTCCAAGTAAACTATCAGCATGCCTTGTATTACACTGACTTCATGATGTCCAATAATCTGAAGGGAAAGACAAACACTTGTTCATGCTATAGAAACAGTATACATCTAACAGAGTTGCATGAATCACTAGATTAGATAGCAGCAACATCAATGTACTTGCAGTTACAGAATCCTTATTGCTTGTGGTAATGGGTAGAAGACTTCTGCTATACTTGTACATCTCAGGATGCATGCAAAACTAGTGGTTAAGACCTTTTTCATAGTTTTTCTCTTCTTAAAAACTTGGCAACTGAGCAAGCATCCTCTTGAGTCACTGGGAGAATGAACACAGAGCCCCATGATACCTATTTTTACAAAGTTACTTCTTAAGAGTACAGCTGCACTCTAAATCCAGGAACAGATGGATACTGTTATGCTTATTAAAAAAGAAAAAAAACCCACAACACCCACAAACCAAAACAGCAAACAAAAACCTCCTGTCTGTCAGCAATTTCTCTGTTCCCCATGTCAATCTAAACCACCAGAAAGGTCCTTTCAGTTTTCTGCTTTTCTTTACAAGCATTCTTCTGACACAGACACTGAGGTGGTTTTTTTTAATATGTACTAAAATAGAGTTGTAAATATAATACCAATTGATAGAATGTTCGACCAATAATATTTTGGTTAAAACATGTAGTAGCAATATTGGAGCATGGATAATCCCACTTACATAAATCTTGCACTGCCAGTTTTTATGAAAAAGTTTATAGAAAATCTCCTATCTCCTCCTACAGTTATTGTGCTATTCTTCAAGGCAGAGCTTAGATTAAAACAGGAAGCATTGGCAACGTCCCATGTTTCTCAACTAGTTAGTGAATTTTTTGGTAGCCATCGGCCGATTTAAAATGACAACTCCTTCCCACAAAAAAAAGATGTGAAGAATTTGTCTAATAATAATGGTAGCTGTATATGCCCCTAGATAGCTGAGATACTAGGGATTTTTCTAAACAACCATATCTCAGGAAAATGAATTTCAGCTAGAGGAGGTGTGGGAAAGGGCTATTAAAATGATCAGGGAATAGAAAGCTTATTTTGACACAGGCTTTAATGAAAGGGGGATGTGATTGGCATTTGTCATCAGCCTTATGTTCTTAGAGAACAGAGGAAAAAAAATCTGCTACATAACACAATTGCTATACACCTTGAAGTAATCCAGTTAATAGTAAATAGAGTGTCTTCAAACAGTGCTCAAAATGACTGCTCTTATAATGGGTGATTTCTAAGGTTTTACCTCTATGTTTCTAGTTGACAAAAGAATAAGCAGGCATAAAATGAGTCCTATTTAATTTAGGACAGAAATTTAGAATGTTTTATAGCAGCATATTCTTGAGCAGTTTTCAGACAGGAGTCTGAAAGCTCCTTCCAAAGATTTAAATTTGTGATAGGCTATGCATGATAGATTTGATTCCTCAGGATGAGCATTTTAATCTTGAGTTTGTGCATTCCTAATTAATCAGGAGACAAGTAAAATCAAAAAAAAAGGTGTTTGCAGCATATTATACCTTTTCTTTTCCATTTGGACTGTCACAGACTGGAACCCCTGGAGTTGATGAGAGGCTTTCTGCTGAGGGCCTCCTAGCAAGAGTAAAGACAGAGCAAATTACCCTTAGACACCGCTGTCAGTTCAATGAATTAAGTATGCAGAGCAATTTGTGAAGATGTTCAGAAGTGCAAATTTCTGCCAGTAGGTCAAAAGAGTATGAATTATCATAGGATGAGAAAGGGAAGAGGACATCACTACTCACCTTCCTCAGAGTGTATTATACAAGTTAGTCTTTTGTTTTAACCTGACACTGTTTTTATTTAAGTAGGAAGTGAGTAATGCACATGGTCTCATTAAATGCTCAGCAGTGAAGTGCACTGTATAGATGACAACATCCATTTACTGTATCTAAAATAATGCACTGTCCTAAGTACTGTAGGGAAAGAAAAACATGGAAAGATAATTTCTTATAATTCAGATACTAGTATTGTTCATTTTTTTCAGAAGAATTACTATATAGAGTCATGGATATACAGGATAATTCCATTTGGAAGCATCCATTGGAAGTCTCTAGTCCAAACTCCTGTGCAGGCAGGGTTAGCTATGGGATCAGACCAATCTGCTCAGGGCTTGATCTAGTCAGGTCTTGAAAAATCCGAGGATGGAGTTGGCACAGCCTCTCTGGGAAATGCTTCCTCATAGGGAAAAAACCTCTCCTTTAATTCAGTCTGAACCTCTTTTGTTTTGATTTTTGCCTGTTGTCTTTTACCCTGCCATGGACCAATGTGAAGAGTGTGTCGCCATCTCCTCAGTGACTTCCCTGTTGGTATGGGCAAGTGGCTATTAATTCTCTCTATAACTGCCTCTTCCCCAGGCTGAGCAAGCCCCAGTTCCTCAATTTCCCAAGCTAGTGCTCCAGCCTTGATCATTTTGGTGAACCTTTGTTGCACTTGTCCCAGTTTATACTGCAAGTCTCAGAACTGGATGCAGTACTCCAGATGAGTCTTGAGTAGAGGGGGCTAATCCCTTACCTTGATCTAGCACCTGCACACTCATCCATCCCAGGGTGCTCCTGGCCATCTCTGCTTCCAGGGCAGGCTGCTGGCTCATGCTCAGCTTACTGCCTCTGGGCCTTCCCAGCAGAGATGCTCCCCAGCCTGGCAGTCACCAGCCTGTGTGGATGGAGCAGGTTCTCCTGTCTTTCCCACAGCAGGACTTTGCATTTGTCTTTTTAAAATTTCATTATGTTCCTGCTGGCCTGTTTCTCCAGTCAGACTGGCTTCCTCCAGGTGGCAGCCCCGCTGTTGGGCATGGGGGCTGATTCCCCTAATTTGGTTTTGTATGCAAACTTGATGAATGTGCCCTCCCTCTACTCCTCCAGGTCACTGATAAAGATCTTAAGCAGGCCAGGTACCAGGACAGATCAGGCAGTCCCTCTTTTTGTTACTGTCCTCCAGGCTGCAGCCCATTAACCATTACCTTCTGAGATGATGAATCATCAAATTTTTATTGATCTGGCAGTTCACCCACCCAGACCATAATGTCCCTGCTTGAATACAGAAACTTTGTTGGAGACACTGTTGAATGCAACACATGGGAATCCAAAAAAAAAAAAAAAATTAATCCATCAAACTAGTGTTTTACATCAAAACTCACCTTTCCTTTTAGCACTGTTTATAATTGCAGCTTGTCTCATCATCACAGCTTCATAGATCAAGATTGAATAAGAAAATCAAAATCAACTTGTATCAGAAGATTCAGAGTTAGCTTAGTTAGAACCTTCTGGAAGTACAATCAGACATTTATTTCAGTGCTTTATATGTGTGAGATTCTTGTACGTTACCTATCCATAAACCATAACAAGTTGAACCATCGCCTACAAGCGTTAAAACATTGTAGAGAGCTTCTTAGAAGGAACTGTATTGATTTTCAGTGAACCTTGTATAAGAAAGGAAACATTTTTCTGTGGTACAATTTACTGCACAAGATATTATTTATAGAGTATCTGTCTGATGTTTCCTATAAAGCAGTGAAAAATTCCTGCTAAAACTCACTGCTGTTCCCTTTATTACAGAAAATCCTAAACTATTTTGCACTCCTAAATATAGGTAGAACCCTTATTTTATTTCTTTTTCAAACTATGAATATAATGAAATTGTCTCTTCCAAATCTTCACTAGCTTTTTGACTAGAAGCTCTGCCTCTTCTTAGACTCTTCCTTATATTCTCATCAGATGGCTCTTGTGAGGTAATACACTTCAGTTGCTTCATTCTCTTGTTGTTCTTTTTAGGGGGGGGTTGTTTTGTTTTGTATTTTTTTTCCCATAATTTCATTCTTAATTTCTGAATATCCAAGAGAAAAAACAAGGTTACAGCTTGGCTAAACTTGGGAGTAAGTAATGAGCCCACTTACAACTTACCCACTCAAAATCCACTGAAAATCTATTTTCTGTGTTTATTTCTTTAGCAGAAGAAATTTCTCTGTCTTGTTTCTGGATTAGTGCAAAGCCAAAAGTAAAATTTTGTGGTGTGGGTTTTTGTTTTTATTTTGTTTTGTTTTTTTTTTTAATTAGGATTGTCCAAGGGAATACAAATTGGTTTTCAGTAGATTTAAACTTCTGGATAGCAAAATATCATTTGATTCATTTTCACAGAGATTGTTTACTTGTGCTCTGAGATGTACATTTCATATATAGATTATTTTTTGTTTAAAACCAAATGGATGATATTGCAGTCTTCACATCCATGGAAATGGTAAACTTTTATAGGAAGCACAGAGAAAGGAAAAGGAAGGTGAAAAGATCACAAACTTACTGATCAAGTGATTACAAAGTGTTCTGGATTTCTTACAAACCTCAGATGGCACATTTAGCATAAAAGTCTGGGGAGGGGAAGAAGTAGGGGAGGAAGATGCCTGTTTCTCTGAAAAAAACTACTGAAAGAAACTACTCTGCAGTGTTCAGAGATATAGAGATTTTAGAGACCCTTTTTAATGAATCATAAGTACATCACAGGAGGCTGAAAATGGCTTGGGGGTTATTTTTCCTTCAAAAGTGTAGCTAGCTGATTATACCTTCCAGAACATTATCAGAAGGATAAAATAGAAAGTAAAATTATTTGGAAAAGAAACTGTAGGAATGTGCAGGAATAGTGTGAATGCTGTTGCAGACTAGGCACACAAATTGTTTTCAACATGATTTTCAGTTCTTGAGCATACAATATCACCCACAGAATAACTGGATTTTTATGCAAAATTTCTATGCATAAATAAATACAGCTGATACTGATATCACACTCAACAACTGATACCCCCACACCACCCTCACTTTGGGAGCTTTGCAAGAATGTATTGAAGATTTTGAGGAAATAATTAAAATTCTCCATAATTACAATGGTTTGATTCCAGACAGCCCCTAATGGAAATGCTTCAAAATTCAAGATCTTGTAAGTCTACACAAGCCAGGTAAACAGCTTAATCATCTCAAAGGAAAGGCTTTATAACAAAGTGAAGAAGTTTCAGAAAATTTTTTTTTTAGGTAAAGGGGTGTGCATTTTTCTTAACAAGGGAGTTTACTTGGGCTGTTAGCAACAGCCTGTTAGCCCATTGCTAACAGCTGGGCAGCCATAATCTAGGCTTCACTTCAACCCATGAGCATAGCAAGACATTTTTTTGGTTATTAAGAATAAAAAATATTAAGCTCAAAGTTCCCTGAAGTTTGTAATAACAAGTGGGGATCTCATCAGTGTATATCAGTACCTAAAGGGAGGGTGCAAAGACCATGGAGCCAGGCTCTTTTCATTCGTGTCCAGTGACAGGACAGGAGGCAAAGGGCACAAACTGAAACACAGGAAGCTCCTTCAACATCTCAAACACTTTATCACTGTAGAGGTGACAGAGCACTGGTACAGGTTGCCCAAGAGGTTGTGGTCTCTCTATCCTTGGAGAGACTCAAAAGATGTCTGGATGTGCTCCCAGGCAGCCAGCTATAGGTGGCCCTGGTTGATCAGGGTTACTGGACAAGATGACCTCCAGTGGTCTGTAGGAACCTTAACTTGTCTGTGGTTCTGGGGTTTAAGAACTTTCCAAAAAAAAAAAAAAAAAAAAAAGCTTTGTTGATCTTAATCTACCTGAAGCTAGCTATTTTCTTGGCCAAAGGTGTTCCTTGAAAAGCTAATGCTTATAAGATGTGAGGAACAGTAAGTTTATTTGGATGCCCTTAAACTCCAGAATGCAGAGGCTTTATCTTTCCAGAAAAAGACAAAAACCCACCACTGATATTAGGAGTTGTTTAGTCTTCCTTCCAGAACAACTTAGTGATTTAGAGCCCTTTTGTTCTTGAAAGGAATATGCTTTTTTCATACAAATGTATTAGAAAAAAATGAGTGTGTTGTAAACTAATTATATATAAATTCAATATAAGGAAATTATAAGCTTATTCATGTGTATGCACATGAGTGTGTCAGGCTTGCTTATCTCTATGTTTCTGTGCTTGCCAACAAGCTGAATATCAATCCAAACTAAGACAGCTACAAGTATTATTAAGAGACTAGGGACTTGAAAGAGAAGATTTTATGTTTTGCTTTGTTGTTTGTTTTTGTTTTTTTTTCAAACATGTGACTGTAATTACAATACCTAGAAAGAATATACTTGGTGAGATATCTTTCATAACAGGTCTGTGGAAGTTCTCTGAAGAGTGGATGCAGCTAGTTTTAAAATCGGAATAATTAATTCTTTTGTAATACCCATATGGCACCTTTATGAGTTTTCTACTTATTTAGTTGGAAAAATGTCCTTGTGTTAAGGTTAAGATCTTTTTGTAGCTGCAGATGCTCTTAAAATCTGCTGTCCAGAAGCTGAACATAGGTAAAGCGTCATGATACATTATTTTTGTTGGCCTGATCAAAGCAGGATGACTGTATTTAGTCAGACAAGTGTATCAAAGTGATGTGGTTTGAAATGGCTGAATTATCATTCCTAAAACTGTGTCCCTGGGACAGATACTGCAGCGGTGCTGGCAGGATAGCGCAGTGTTAGACAGTGTTGTACATCTGTCAAGACACAGCTTGAACTGAATATAGTGAGAAATTATGATTCACTACAATCTTTTGCTGCCTATATTATTTTCCCTCTAGCCATAACGCATCTGTTCATGGTGAGGCTGAGCCAGTGCCCATCCAACTACAATCGATTTACTCCAGCAATTAATGGATCCAATAAATACTATTCATGGGAAAATTTTAAAAATTGACTAAAAACTGAGTTAATAGAACTAGTCCAAGTAGAACAACATAGAATCCTAAAGTCCTCAAGCAGCTTTTGAAATGTAGGTTTTTTCTTTTTATTCTACCAAGATGGTGGATAGTCCAGTCCTGTGAGGTATGCAGCATTTCTTAATTATATTTTTTTTCTTGCTTCTTTGTTTGTCTTTTCCAGTAGGGGTAAAGTATCACAGAATCACAGAATCACAGAATCACAGAATCCTAGGGGTTGGAAGGGACCTCGAAAGATCATCTAGTCCAACCCCCCCTGCTAGAGCAGGGCCACCTAGAGTACGTCACATAGGAACATATCCAGGCGGGTTTTGAATGTCTCCAGTGAAGGAGACTCCACGACCCCCCTGGGCAGCCTGTTCCAGGGCTCTGTCACCCTTACAGTAAAAAAATTTTTTCGAACATGAAAATTTTTTTGAACATAAAAAATTTTTTCGAACATAAAAAAATTTTTTCGAACATGAAAAGTACACACTTGAAAGTACACACTTTCAAGACTATGTTAGAGCACTCAAATAATAAAAAAAGTGGAGCTTAAATCTGTCATTTATCAGAATGGTTAAAAATAAATTTGAAGTCTTTCTCATGCAAGAAGTTTCTTAAATAAATAGATAAAAGCCTCTTCTGAATTTGCTTTTCAGTATCTCAGACTCAGTAGGTTTTGTTTATCCTGTTACTAGATGAGACCAGTGGAATAAAAAATTATTCTGGATTCTTCTGAAACCACCTTATTCCAACATAGGCATATAGAGTACATAGTCGTCTCTGGGACTCGGGTTGTAATGAGACTCTCTTGTGAAATAACCTGTGGTTTGGAATAAAGTGGAATATTCTATATAAATGGAATATTTTTAGGTAAGTGATTAACCTGCCTTTTCCTTGCAAAAGGGCTCCTTAAAAATGATTTAGTATTTCCTGCTGAGTCAATGAGCTTGGCTTCTTAGTGCCACTACAAGAAGTCAAGGAAGAATGTAGTATGGATAGAAGGAAAATGAGAGTCTGGGGATGAAAATGAAGATGACTGGAAAAGTTTGATTGTTTTCTGTACTTTTCTATACTCAAGTAGAAGTCCCATTAGAGAGTTGGTTATAAGCTCTTAAGAGTCATGACATGAGACATTCTGTATGCAGTCTTCTGTTTTACAGTCACTGATGTGTCTTTCTTTAAAAATAACACTGCAGATATCTCGATTAAAGAATTTCTTAACCAATAGGCCAAATTACTGCCTATCCTCAGTTTTCATCCTGAGGTATAAAGGGAGATAATAAGTTTTCATATTCTCCTGTGCCGACTTACCACGAATACTACTTCGGTCACAGAAAAAGTCTTTTCTCCATGTCACCATGTAGGTAGAACAGGAGAGGTGGGAAGGAGTGATGAGCAGTTAAAGCACTGGGGCAGTTATTTTGTTCTTCTCAAGTACCCGCTAACACATGTGTATCTAACACCACAGGCTCTAAGCTGATAGATTCTGTATTTTGGCATAGAGTCACACCTAAGTCCTGGACCTCTACTCTTGCTCTCAATCAAGGGTCTTTATTCAGTGTCAGGTAATGTGGGAGGGTTGGCATGCTGCAGAGTTAGCTTCTTGCTTTTCCTCCTGTTGGGCTGTATGGTGCCTGCTTCTTCTGGCCTTGCCCCAAGGTCCCCAACAGCCCTCATTTCTCTCTTTTTCACTTCTGTGCTTTTCCAGACTGTACTCCTCAAACCCAGATTCAGGAGCAGCTCTGTTGGTAGCAAATACAACAGAGAGAAGAGGACATGTGGAAAATGTGGCAGCAGATAAAGGGGGTATCTGGTCTCAGCTGAACTGAGAGCTCCCAGACAGTAGCTGCCACTGAGTACTTGTTTCCTGGGCACTTAGGTCAGTATTAATTACACACTATCCTGTAATGAACAGGTTGCCCAGAGAAGTCACAGATACCCCCTCCTTGGAAGTGTTCAAGGCCAAGCTGGATGGGGCTTTGAGCAATCTGGTTTAGTAGAGGGTGTCCCTGCCCATGGCAGGGGGTTTGAAACTAGATGACCATTAAGGTCCCTTCCAACCCAAACCTTTCTATGATTCCATAAATCAGACTGATGGACACGTCACATCTTGACCTGCCTGATTTGTAAGGTTGCTCAAGACAAAGCCCAGAGAAACTTTCTTGTCATTTAGTCAGAGATGACTACTTCTCCACAGTATAGAAAACAACCAAAACTGAAATATTTTAATAGTATTTCAGTATCTCCTGTGTATCTTCTATTCTCAACAGAGTTAAATAACTACCTTTGAAAAAGTACTCACAACTTCAACTTCTCGTGTCCTTCCTTTGCATCATTGCTATTAACACCCAACTCTGCTACTACTCTTGTCTTCACAATTTTTTTTACTGATAAACTTCAATATTTTTTAAAACAAATCTGCAAGAGAGTTTAATAGGAAAGTAGTCTTATAAAGGATATTAAAAGCTCCCAGGATTGCAATGCTGATTGTTGATTCGGTCTGAAGAGATAACAAGCATGTGGGTATCCATGTGGATGGTTTCTTGCCTTTTCAAGTCTAAATAGCTTAAGGCTCACTAATTATACTGGTTCAGGGACTACCCTAACAACAGTATGCATCAGAACATGTTTTACATGGTCAGTACAGGAGAACTAGGTCAGAGACCTCTGGGGATTTAATCAAAAGGTTAGCAAACCTAGCAGCACACCTTGAGCTTCAACCACTGAGGCTAATGAGACCTCATTTAAATAATTTTTCAGAGAAGTAGAAAAGATTACCTTCTTTTTGGAAATGAAATCTTACTCTGATGTTTTTGCTATACATCTATTAGTAGACCTTTTTCTCTTTTATTTCCTTTACAAATTTTCTTCTTTATTCTGGCAAGGATATTAAGATTATGGGCTTTACCTAGAATATGCTAGCATTAGCATAACAAAAACTACTTTCCTGGGACATTAATGAAAAATAAATTCTCCAGAGGTGATACTTTTTCTTTAAAATTAAGTCTATTAATCTCTCATGTTAATATTAGCTACTAAGTGAAATGAATAACATACCTTATTTTCTTTTCCAAAATAGTTAGTTCCTTGATTTAGAGCATTCAGAGAGTAATCCAAGACTGATTAAAGCATATTATCTATGATGTTAAGCTGATAAAATTTTACATTTATTTATCAACATTTACTTCATTATCAACATTGTTATGTGAAAGGATTAAATGCTATTTATCAAAATATTAAAATGTACATGGAGCAACATTGAATGTATTAAATTATTTAAATCTAGTAAATAAAATACTAAGTATTTATTGGTCTTTAATTTAAATACCATAAAAGGACCTACTGCATAAATGTTCTTTAAAATAGTCCCCTGAAGCAGATCAGACCTAAGGATGCAGAAAAATTAGGCCATCATGCCTTCAATACTTACATAATATGAGAATTATTTCCAATTTGTCTTCTTTCTAAAGTACCTATGTTCAACACCAAGTATCAATTTTAAATGTATTTTAAATCAATCTTCTCTGGTATATTGAGATAAACTAAACAATTAAATACACTATATTCCAAAAGAAGCCAAAAAACATGCCATAGAATAAAAACTGTAAGCAGTAGATTCCTGCATAGACTTTGTGTCTTTCTGAAATTGTTTTTATTTGCAGTGTGTCCGTTCACATACAGGAAAGAATCAGAAGGGATTTGAAACAAATTTTCTATAAAGAATAGCCATCACATGAAAGCCTGGGAATATAACACTAAAATAGTAGAAATTAAGTCTACCACTACACTCTAACTACATTTCACAGCTTTATGTTCCCCAAAGGTACCTGGCATATGTGTTGTTTTCAGTCAATTTCTGATTTATAGATAGAAATTCTTCTTGACCACCAAACCAAGTTGTGGGTTTTTTCTTTTTTTCTCATTCTGTGTCTCTCAGTGTGATATGATGGAACATTCTAATTCACTAAAGTGATTTTACTGTAACATCTGATATATATCAAAAGGCTCTTCCAAAAAAAACATTCCAGATATTCTGAATTTTGTGGTAGCTCTTGATCATTCATTTTCTTAAATCATCTCCCTAGGGGTTTTCATTGTATTCAAGAGAGTGGAGTATTGAAGGGATTGTATTATTAGCCACCACTTAAAATTAAGAACAAGAGGATTTGTCAAGAAAATTCTTGGGTCTTCCTTTTCTTTTCCAAGAAGCTGAAAAACTATAATGTTAAATATAGGGATATAATTTTTTACATCTTTCAGAAACCATTATGATTTGTATGAAATGCTAGTAGATGAAGTATTATTTTGGCAAAATTTAATTACAAAGAATCCAACTCTCATTAAAGACCCCTTTTAGCATAGGTAAATTTAGTTAGATTGAGACCTTTGATCTTTGCTAAATGCTGCCTTGAGTTATTCCGTACTAAAATGTTACATGTACATTACTAAATCCTGCAGTTCCATTTATATTGATTGTTCTAACCTATAGAGTCAAAAAAGAATTCACAGTTGTTCATGAAGGTGTGGTTCAGTTCACAGTGGCCAGAAATTCAGAGGGTATTGCTTTTGATTTCCATTCTTTTACTCAGTAGTGTTCAAAGAAAGGATTAAGCCTTATAAAGATTTATATGGATCTATGCCTAGAATTTCACCTAGCTGTGGATCTGACTGCCTAACTCCCCACCTCTTCTTCAAATATATTCTATAGGGAAACTAGTGAAAATAAGTCTAATTAGGTTTAAGTCAGTTGGAATTCTACCAAGATAAATATGCAAATATAAGACTTAACTAATTGTCTGATTCCAGCACTGAACATCTCACTTACTCTGCAGCTACCAGTTCTCTACACCTCTGGAATGAATGTCCAGCAACCCATTTAACTGGCATAGTAAGGGGCAACATTTCTGTCTTTGATTAAATAAGGTTTCTCCCTTCTAAAATAAAAGCTTTTGATAGCAAGAAGAATAAAAATATGTAACACAAATTATAAATACCCAGATAAATAGCCTCTGTGTAAGATAATAAAGTTTTAGAGTAGTTAGATTTTACATATCCTCTTTATTACAAGAGGGGTATGCACGTTATTGGTCCAAAAGACTAAACAAATGAAGTTGTGGATTAAAAGATTTTGAATTTCACAGATGACTGCTTTATAGCAATACATTTCCATTGATGAACTGTAAACATAAACAGAAATCAATGATGAAACAAATACTGTTTCTTCATATGTCAGGATGAATGTATTTACATTTTTTTTTCGGCATTGAAACTGTTACAGTGGATGAAGATTGCTTAGCTATTTATATTGAAAATATGAGACATACTTTTCATAGATAATCACATAAAATGGTAAGACAAATATATGAAGTTTCCCAAATAAACTTTTTTTGGGACTCAGAGACTAGAATATTTCATGATATCAGTACTATACATATACAGAATGAATCAATATAAACAAGTAAGATTCTTCAGTGTAACAAACGTCAGAGAACATCTTCTGCCCTTACTGACTTCATCAAGATACCAGCAATGTAATGATGTTAGAAGTTTTATACAACATCATGTTCCACAGGAAGATAAATACTTGAAGGAGCTTTTAATTCTGTCTCTAGAAAACCATCTCTTGGGTTCTAGTTAAATAAGACTGAGCTTTGCAAGCAATGAACTGCAAGGGTTCATAAGAAGGTTGCATTTCACAATCTAATTCTATCTATTCTAGTTGTTTCAATTTTTTCTTTGATTTATGATCTATATAATTCCATATGAATAGGAAAGAGCATCTCATATTCATACTCCTGAAAGAAAAACCTATTTCAAATGATGGTTGCAAATACTGTGTATTGGAGTAAATATAATCAAAATGAAAATATGGTATTTATGAAAGGTACATTACACTTTAATAAATGACAGAGAGTTATATTAGAAAGCATGGTTAAATAATGAAAACAGAATAAATGCTAAGAAGCATGATATACTGGAAATCCTGAGGCCTCCATAACATTGTTATGCACTTCAGCCTTTACTAGTAAATCTCTGTTGAAAAGCGAAGGAAGAGGGTCAGGGGGTGCTTCTGTACAGAACATAAACCATAATAATCAGACATTTTGGAGTCAATAAAATGTTAACATGACATTTTAAGTAGCAAAGAAAAAAAGTGAATGCAGTACTGGCTTCAAATGTAAGATAATACATAAAAATAATATAAATATTTTATGTTTAAAGGCACAAGCAGGCTTTGTCTCCACTTCTATTTGAATAAAACATCTGTGATCATAGACCTGCTTTCAGTAGCTGAATGTCAACTAAATTTGACAGAAGAGGATGATCCTATTTTTTCTCCAGTAGTCAGGACCCATTCTGTTTGGCCAGCTTGACAAATTAACAGCTATGTAGGTGCAGACTGCCTACAAGCATGAGCTGACTCTTGGCCAGCCAATATCTCCAAAATGGTAAATAAAAACCACGGGAGAGTGCTGAGATATTATAGAGTGCAAGGAAGACTGTGGGAGAAGTGATGATAGTGCATTACACTGTAGACAATGTAGAGATCATGAGAAGATGGAGCAACAAATTATGGCAATGTGAATTTTGGGAGAGGAAAGAAGAAGCAAACCCTTAGGAAGCTAGGCTTTTTGTTCAGGAAGCCATTTGTTCTCATGCTGTGGGCTGTACTAGTTAAGTATTACTCATAGCTGATGACATTGCACAATTACTGCATAATTTAAAAGCAAGTTAAAATTGTCATCATTCTAAGGAAAATAACTTTCCCATTCTCAATTTTATGGATTTAAAAACAAACTTCACACACCCCGCC
>VWZY01006530.1:167835-191328 GCA_013399075.1 Chloroceryle aenea | reverse complement strand
CCCGCCCCCCCCGCCCCCCCCCCTTCAAGGAGCATTATTTTACTCTCTGCTCTGAAGTGGGTAAATAGACAAAATGTCTGTTGATAAAACAGTTGGTTTGCTGTCATTTGAGATATCCTTTTGGTAAAGTATTGTTTCTTACTGGGAAGCAAGTACATCTAGCTACAATACATCCAGTATATAAAACTACTTTGCCACAGCATAACAGCAGTTACACAGAAAGCTCTCTCACTTGACAGTACTAGAGATTCAGTTGTCCACATGTGTTTTTCATTCAAGCTCAGCGACTATCACAGAGTTTCCTCCTCTTGTTGACATATTTATAAAGCTTGGCAGGCCTACCAAAAAAATTTTGGCTCATACCACTGGATTCTGCCAGCTAAAGAATGAAAGGTGGTGATGGGATTGTCATTACTGTTACCCTTCGTACTTCTCAAGCTCTCTGCAAAGTCTAGGAATACTAAAAATCTCCATATGAGCAGGTTTTAAAAACACATTGACTTCAGGATGAAGTCAGTAATGGTGGTGTGGAAAATCAAGGCAACGTTGACACTTCACTTGCTCTAAGCAGGCATCATTGCCCTAACACAGTACATACGATACTTGTACTCTGCCCACAACAGAAGCCATCTGTCGGGATGGCTTAGTGCCTACACACGGCCGATAAGATCTTTGCCCTTACAGTATGGGTGCCAACAACAATAGACTGGCTATGGGGGAACCATTACAACCCTGTAAATAGTCTCTCATCCTGTAGGAGGCACTTCTCTATGTTGGCATTGAAACATTGGTACCACATGCATCTTTTCAGTTGTTAACAGCTGCTAATTAGCAGTAGTCATATTCTGAACCCCGTTAATCAGACTGCATCTTGGCTAAGCACTCAGACTCAGATATAAAACTGTTAGAAATAATATAATAACGTAAGGCCTCTGGAGCAGAAATTGTCCTTTTAAGAGCATCGTGTTGTAGTTGGCTGAAAGTAAGCTTTTGGGTGTTACTGTAATATAAACTAAGCATGTGATTTTCTTTTCCTGTGAGAAAAAAACTTTGACTATGAAATTCAAAAACTATGAAAAAATGTAAGTAATGAAAAATTGTCAGTTTAAATTTTTATATTGCCTTAGTTTGAAAGGGAGCAAGAGCAAATAAAGGAAATAAGCTCTGACAGTGGTACCCTAGACTTCAAAGCTTCAGTTCCAGATAAAAGTCCAATGCACAAAAAAAAAGAAAGAAAAAAAAAAAAAGTCAGTTGCACACTGAAGAACCTCCATCCCTTATATGAAGACAGAAAATCCTATTTTTGAGCACCCCTCTTCAAATAGATGTGGAGGATTGTCAATTAACTACCTCTGCTAAGTGATGGACAAGCTACGTGATTGCCTGTCTTGAGGAGTAGCAGTAATGCTGTATTTCTGCAGTAGATTTGCTTTTAGAGCCTCTTTGAAGGTCCCAGCATCACACACACATATGTGATCCTCATTTGTAGTCCTATTTGCATTTCAGCACCTTGCTTCTCGCTTCATACATCAGAGATGAGGACTAGATGAGCAAGGTCAAAGAAGAGGCAGACAGTTTGCAATTTGACATAAGTAAAAGGGCTTGTTTTACACAAAGTACATGAAGGAAATTTTCTGTCTCCTTTCAGTGTAAGTACAGAGCTCTGTCATGTTTCCTATTCTTCTATGTTCATGTTTTTTCCATTTCTTTTTTTAATGGATTCACTTAGGTCCTACTCTGAGAGGGTCTAAAATTCTTAAAACTCTTCACAAACTCTCTTTTGTTGGTATGTAGTTCTCTTTCTTTTTTTTAAAATTTATCAGTACAGTAGTGATGGTTTCTAAGCTGTATTCTCTGGCATTTTAAAAACTAGTTTTGCTGACTAAAATGTCACAGAAAAACGTTTTGCTTACCATTACTTACTGTTACTCATTTAGATAAAAATACCCACTCTAAATGCCCAATTAGTCAATATAATACTAGAGACTTATCTTGAAGAATGCATTTCAACAATGTAAGAGGTTCTAGGCCATGTCTACAGCTCTTCCTTGCTTGTATGACACCAGAGGCAGTAAGGAAGTCAGATTTTAGCAGGCCAACCAACCTTGTTCCCAAATACAGCAGCAGGAAGAAATTATTACTTCTTAAAACAGTTCTATACATTTTTCACAGAAATTGATAGGACAGTGTCTATCTTCCTCTTTATCTATTTTGCAACTTTGCACAAGAGACCAAAGGAAATAGAGTGAAAAGTAAATGGATGCCAGAGAGACAGTGAGCAAAATTGTGTGAAGTTGAAGATCTTGAAACAGTCCTTTCTTATGCTGACATTGGCATCTCTGCTTATAGATGAGCTAGACAGCATGCTTTGGGTCCAGGACAATTTTAGAGTTTACACTGAAACCGATAACCACGAGGAGAAGTACATTACACCATGATCACTTATAGCAGTCTGGAGTTTCATTATGTGACAAGCTGTTCAAGTCTGACTCTCATAATGCACAAAATACATTAAATAATGTTATCCCTAATGAGTGGGGAAACCAGATATTTTATATGTGTTTAGTAAACTCAGGAATGTATCTATAAAACAATTTTAACATCCCTTGATGATTTAATTCCCTTTTGTTCAATTTTGTAGGTGATATGAAACAAATAGAAACATCCTAGTGCATGTCTAGCACGTGGAGGGACTTTCATTCTTGCAGTTAAAGAAGCTGTAAACTCATCTCACCCTTTTACTGCAAAATAGATAGGGAATTGAAGAATGGAACTAGAATCCTAGCACATTCAAGAAGCTTGGGCTTCTGGTTGTGCAGTATAGGGATTCGAGTTTAAGTGAAACACTCCACTCCCTATATAGAAGGTAAGAGCTGTAGAATAAATACATTTTAGGGCCATTTGAAAAGAAGGAATGAAATCAGATTCCTGTTTAACAGTAGACTCTCCCAAGAGCTCTGAGCAGTACTCTATTACTCATTTACAAAAGCAATGAAAACATTAATTGACATTTTGATTAGTATTTAAATAATAAATACCATAGTGGATTAATGCACTGGCCTTTTACCTCAAAGACATAGTTTAAAACTGGCTTGACAAAAAAATCAATTTAATTACATGATACTAAAATTGCAAGTGCCAATAGGTGAGTTTCCATGCACACAAGGCCACACATCACATAACCATGCCAAATTGGAATTTATTCAGTGCTTTTTTTTTTTTTTTAAATAATGAATGCATGCATGGTGTGTATTGAAAGAAAGCAGGCTGCCACCTGCCACAGAAATATCCCACAGAGCAGCTCCCATCCTTGTGAACTAAAATATTTGGTTTAAATGCCAGAAACCTGAAGACTGACACAGTTCCATTATCACATTCTGTTAATTAAAACAGATGCATTCTGGAAAGAAATGTGAAATGTTTTCTGTAAAATATGTATTTCGTAGAATCATTGCATACATAGATTTGTAGGAGAGGAAAAAAAACCCTAACTTTTTGGTTCTTTGAAAGATCTTTAAATGCAAACTTGATGTTGGCTAAGTCAATGGAGTCTGGAGATACTTGTTCATAATATATTAAATTAGTTTAATGCAAGAGTTTCCTTATGATTTTGCCAACTGGGGAGTATCATAAACTGGTCTTAGTAGGCTTCTACCCTAAGGAGTGGAAATCTCATGAGGTTATCTATTTCTTTGAGTTTTCTTTTATCATAATCTGGAATTCTGTGAAAACAGCTAGCCAAAACAGAACAGGAGGATCATCTGCACTCAGATTTGGATAGGTCTCAGAAGAAAAATCCTTAGGGAAGGCCCTGATATTTAACTTTTCTGATGAATACATCTAGATGCACACTATGGTTTAGGGAAATTAGATCTGAACTCCAGTACTGTGAGTGTGATCCTAATTTTGGCTTATAACTGTTAATAAAAGGTAACTTCCCTAAAATCATTCATTAATTGTGTGGGATAAATAGTTCTGGTTATACTGGTCTGAGTGTTTTAGTGCAAGTGAGCTCGCTGTAGAATTTAATAGATAACCCTAAATTTCTGAGAAGTATTTATTAAGATTTGGGTGTTAGATTTGTCCAAACTCAGATTATTTTCTGAATGGACATGCTCTGCTTTCATTTATGCATATCTCTTCTTTGATGAGTACTATTATGCTATTGTTCTGTCTGGCTGAAGTTTTCATACAATACTGGTTTAAAAAAGAGAGTGTTTTTATCTATTTTTGAGAGAAAATGTATGTCTCTGGAAGAAAGCCTTGACTTCTTACTGAAGACATGAAAATTCTAGGAAAAACAAAAATCTATTTTGATTGCATTTAAGCTAATTTTCAATGATACTCTAGCATATGTATTCTTTACTTATTTTAATGTTGTAATGCTAGGAGCAAATCAGGTTTAAATATGTACACAAATGGATACTTGCTTTCATAAATGTATTTATAGAAAATATGAATTTTAGAATTACACTAGTACAGCAGAGAGATAATAGAGCCTACTAAATGATCTGCATATCCACTGCAAATATGATGAATGAAATTCTAAGTGGTCCAGAAGATGGCCACAAAGATGTCCACAGGGCAGGAGCACAGCTCCTGTGAAGAAAGGCTGAGAGAGTTGGTGTTTCTTTTTATTATTTTCTTTTCCCGTTTTTCAACAATGGGAGGTTCAATGCTGCCTACTAAAAGTTACTGTCATTGATAAAATCTTTGCAGAAAAAGAAATATTTTATGACAAAAAAAAAAATAAAATCAAATGGCTGACTCATTTCTATTTTAAAACAATTGGGCAAAGTTTGCACTTGCAAGAATTACTCTAGCACATGTTTTGTTCTTTTGTTTGTCTCCACATATGTTCTGAACTTCTCATTATTATAAAAATGGTAGTGAGAGTCTATTAAAATTTAAGAGCCAACTAACTGTAGCAGGAAGAAGATGAGGTTACTTCAATTTGATCAGTTTCTGCTAAGTTGTTTTGATTTACCATCTTTGTGTGATGAATATACTAATTTGGGCTTTTATAAGAAACCCGTTGAAAATTAGAAGTGTTCTAGATTTTTCACATATTACGACAATGAGGTTTAGGCAGCTGGAAACATATTGTGGCAAAGAGACCACGTGGTAATTCTCTTTGTAATCCTTGTTTTTTCTTCCCCTGTTGCTATTGATACTTAGTCGTCTCAAAGATCAGAAACTTTGTAGGGCAAGAATCGTAACTTTGTTCTTTTCTTAAAACACCTAAGGCAGCTTTTTATGGCACCATTTCAGTACACTTATGCACCTTTTTATGTCTTCACACTTTGAAAGTCTTGCTGAGACTTGGATGAAACTACATGAAATATATGAAACCATGAAACTACGTGTTATTTCTATCCCATTTCTTACTATAAGATATACATACAGAAAAAGCTTTACTAAGTCCATAGAAGCAATGTATTTTTGTAAGGTGGTGGTTGTTGTTGTTGGTAGTGGGTTTGTTTGTGTTGGTTTTTGTTTTTAATGTAAAATTTTAAAAACTGTTAGAAAAGACAGATCTAATTTTCCACAATATTGCCTGTTTTGCATAAAGTGCTCTTAGATGGAAAACCTACGTTACTTAAGTTTCTTATATTTTGTAACTAACCTATTTTATGCTTCATCACAAATCCACCGTAGTGCGCTGTATGTCACAGCAATTTGTTCACTGACATATTTTTTGCTTTCATCCATAAGACATAAGCTAGCCATGAAAGCTATAACTGCTTTAAAATAAGATTTGCTTTACTCTAGTTATGAAAATGACTTACAGCTACAATGCATACATTTATGTTGAAATGCCATATTTTATTTTTATTCAGTTGATTCTTCTTAACATCAAGTCTTTAGTGAAAAGGTAGATGCCCTGTAATCTGGGAGGGTGTTGGGTAGATTCCACCCTAAGAAGTCAAAGAAATCATAGGCTTACTGTAATTGCAAGTTATGTAGGTACATAGCTATGAAAGTTTGAATAATTTAATTTATGTATAGGTAGATGGATTTTGTGCTGATGTTCTGAAAATGTGACTAGTCAGAAAATTTGACAGCTGAAGGCCCAGCTCACCAAAAGAGCAATTCCCATATACAGGTTCAATTATACAAACAAAATGGATACATTTGCACACATAAGTGTCCTGCTCTTCTGGAAAGAGTTTTCTGAGCTTGACTGAAAATGCACCAATAAATTGTCTTTTGAGGTCAGTCATATTTGTCTCAGACCTACAGGTTTTTAGAAAACTAGAAAATTACATCATGAACACCTGCCTAAGTGCTATTTAGTTTAAGCTTACTAGGTCTTATACCAAAAAAACCTACCACTTAAATAATATTAATCATTTTTTTGACAAACTTTGTAAGCCCTTTTATGTGTTTCAGAACCTATGAGAGAGAGTATTAACAATGCAACTGTTCATTTTTGACAGAGGTGATGAAGCAGAGCTCATCACCTGTGGGAATGCAATCTTCTTTGGAAGTGGTAATCAGGATGACACTTTTTAAAAGTAGTATAATGTGTTTTGGCAGCACATAAGTGAATAGCAAACGAAAACAATGCTGTGCTGTTTGATCTCTTGCCAAATGATTCAATGTTGTGGCTTAAAATTCATACAGGTGTTCTTTTTTTCTTGTTGTTGTTGTGGGAACAAGAGACACATCATATTATTAGTGGTTGAGGATTTTCACAGCTTTATATGAAATACTTTGTGTGGTTAAGAGATTAAAACAGGACTACACCTTTATTAAAGGAAAAGAAAATATTTGCGTCAATTGGCTTATGGGATAAAAATTGACTTATTGGAAAAAGAAAAAAAAGGATATATTTCCAGAGCTTGCTTTATAATCAAATGGTAACAGCTTAACTATAAACAGCCTTTATGGCTCAGCTAATTCATTTTGGAAATTAGTACGTATTATCAAATCACTTTATATGGGCTACTCTGGTAGGAATGTGAGTCTCCATTTTAAAGAGGTAAGAAGAGAAATGCTATGCTAATTCAGTTTTGCCATAAATAAAAGCAGAGGTCATAAAAGGATAAATTAGACAATTCCTAGTGCTGCAGCCTGCATAGTACCTCTGTGGCAAACACAGTATTCTATATTAGTAATGCCTGTCTTTTCAAATTGTCTACAAAAGGTCTGCAGGTAAAATGATGGGGTTTTGTATATTGATGATGGATTTCCTTCACCTATATTCTATGTCTGTGAACATTCTTACTTTCTTAAGTGGCAAAATAAGGATAAAAAAGAAACAAAAAAACCCCTAACCTTCCCTTCTCTGGGAAATCAGAAATGCTAAGCATTCAGTCTACTGAAGTCAACAGGATTTTTCCATTGTTTTAAAATGAGCCTGTGATCCCAGTCTTTATTCTAAATGGCACTGCTGTGTTCAAACCAAAGAATGATCCACCCCAGATGCTTGATTATTATCATTTTATATTAAACAATTATACATCCATAAAATGCTTATCACTCTAACTTACCTATGAACCTGTCTTCTGGTTGTAGTTTTAGAAGGTCAATGAGTGGAAAAAATGTCTGCAGCTTAGAAGCTTATTTCAGAATCTGAAACAGATGAAAAGCTTGATTCACTGCCCTTTTGTGGCCATTCATTCTGCATGTGATACATTTTCTGTAGATTGGCATTTTAGATGCAAACCTACACAATGGAAAGTGCCCTATATTTTGCTTTTGTAATGTTTGTTATATCAAAAGACATCCAATAAATGGATGCAGGAGAGTGTCAAACAGGCTGTTCTGTGTTTCTCACTGGAAGACTAATAATAAGCTTACTTGGTTTAGGTTAATTGTCAAAAACACGATCAAGGAGAAATTTGGTCACAGTGTGTTATACCATCCTCATTAAATGGCTCTTGATGTTGAAGGTGGCAGCATAAAGAACAGCAGTGAAGGGCAGTTAAAACTGGACACTTGATTGTGAAAGAAGCAACATATTTTAACATAGTGGCCAAATAAGCACTAAATTCTTCATAATTCTGTGTCTTCAGTTGCTTGAAACATGAGGCCATGACAGTGCAGTTCAATCATTGATGCAGATTATTAAGCACAGGTTGCAGAAAAAGGCATAAAATTATGTGGCTGCTTTATCTTAAGTAATTTGGGTGATTTCATGGTCTTCAGGCTTAAAATCAAGTCAGTGTTCCTGTGCTCACGTTAAGTTTTAGTGACTTAGACTGTGCTGGGATGTTCCACAGTCAGCCTACTCCTGGCTTGTACTCTCCTGCAGAATGCCATGCAGACATACTGCTGGAGAGGCAGGAATATTCACTGAGGCACCTATTCCTAAACCTTTGCATTAGTTTCATAGTCCGCAGCTGGTGACAACTGAATCTACCTGAATTGGTTTCACTTGATCATTCTTCTTCAGCTAACACCTTTGGTCGTCCCTCTTTTTTGCTTGCTTCACCTTGCCAGAGGGCATGGAGGGAATGGTCCCTAGTGAGCTGCTGGCTCAGCTGCTCTTGTAAATGCTTCCAAATCAATGAGTGACAGAGACATGCAAGTCATTGCTTCAGCTCACATTGCTCATTTTCACAGAGCAGGTTACAGACCACCTGTATAGGAACCTGACTTCCAGCAGCAAGGTGTTAGGCAGTGACTTGTGGGTAAATTTTCTTCAGCTGACACAGCTTCAGTTGAAAGAAGATCTATGAATAAGATGATAGTTTAACTTATATAGTGGTTTTCATCCAGCTCGCACTAACTTACTAACCCTCCAAAAGGAAATTACTGAAACATTTACTCTATCCTGTATCTTTTAGTGGCTTGTTGGAAGTGTTTTGTGTACTCTGAAGTATGTAAGCTACAGTTTAGTACCATATGCAGTAGTCAAAAATAATGAGACACCTCTGTGAATCTACAGTAATGCCAGTAGACTGTATATATGAATGAATATGTTCAGGAATCAGCTGAATGGAGAACGTGTGTGTTTCATGCTTCTAAAGACAGAAGTTCCTAACAGCCAGAAAAAAAATATGTGTACCATCATAGACAATTAGCACAAAAGCTACACTTTTTTCAGATGTACGTTGGTTATTTTCATCTCAACTTTCTCAACATACTTAGCAGGATGAAAATGCTTGATGAATCATCTATCTAAATGTAAATGCATGTGAAAGTAAATAGATGTAAAAATGAATTTGCATTGTATATATCCATGCTAATTTTTCCAAGATATGACTGCTGCCTTTTAGATGGATAAATTATTTAATTTCTCTCCTTGGTATTTTTAAAGCTTGCCTTTTGTACCCTGGAAAACAGTATTTCATATGATACAAATAATTGTCTTTTAAGATTTACTTTTTGTTTAAACCTGCAGCTGGCTTAGTATTTCTGAATTTTAAGGATATTCAAAGAAGTTTCTAATTTTGAACACATAAAATAAAATTTGCAACTGAAAATATAAAAGATGTTTCAAAACAGATTTTTAAATAAGAGCTATTAGGAAACAAGAGCTTATACTTTTAGAAATCAACATCTAGGATACCACTTGAACATAAACTTTCTCAGATCTAAGTACCATAAACATTAGCCAAATCTGCTGTTAGCCAAATGTATGTTATTGCTTGACGGAGACCAGGAAAGACAGACAGACAGAGATGTCACCTTTTGAAAAATACACATTTACCAGGAAGAGAACCCAATTGATATCACATAGCTTTGTTTAATAAAACTTTAGCCATTTGCCTTCCAGAATGCATCACCTCTGGTGTTAAAACTCCAGTACACTTCAACATAAACTGTGACTTTTCTCTACTTAACTCAGTTGCTGTACTCTTCTGAAGAACTGAAGATAATGTGCAATGCCCTTTGCGCAGCTATAGCTGCGCTGAGGCACAGGAGCAGGGGTGAACCCTTTGAACATGGCATCATTAGTGCCCGTGTGTTAGTGGCACTAACGTTTGATGCCAAGGACACTCTGGAGTCACTGCTTTGCCCAGGAGCAAGTTGCCTCTTGTACCTCTGAGAGAGAAGGGTGCCAGAGTTGTTTTGAGGGGGAACCAATATCATTATGGACAAAAGATTATGTTAATCACCTGATTGACAGTACTGTGAATCAGTGTGCCTGCAAAGTTAGAAATTTTACACCCTCATACAATGAATTCTTTTTTTCCTCATTTTCTAATATTAGTCATTAGAAAAATAATAATGCTTCTATTAAATGTCTTAGAAGGAGAGTAAAAAGAATTTGAGATGTTGGGAGAGGTGTAGTCCAAAGTGCAGGGAAATGAGTCCCCCTTTTCTACTGGAACTTGTAGAAGTATGAGGAACAAAAGTTTGCTGATGATACCAAAGTGGGAGGTACTGTTGACTCTACTGAGGGACAGGAGGCCTTGCAGAGGGATTTGGATAGGTTGGAGCATTGGGCTTTGATTAATGGAATGAAATTTATTAAGTCAAAATGCTGGATTCTGCACTTTGAACAGAGAAACACTAGGCACGAGTATACACTGGGAGATGAATGGCTGGAGAGTAGCCCTGCAGAAAGAGATCTGGGGATGCTGGTTGGCAGCAGGCTCAATGCAAGTCAGCTGTCTGCCCTGGTAGCTGAGAGGGCAAACCACATCCAGTTCAGCAAACTAGTTCAGCACTGGTGCTGCTTCACCTTAAGTACTGAGTGCAGTTCTGGGCCCCACAATTTAAGAAGGATGTGATGGTCCACAAATGTGTTCAGAGGGGGTCAACAAAGCTGGTGAAAGGGCTTGAAGGAATGTCAGAGGAGTGTCTGAGGACTTTGGGCTTGTCTAGTTAGGAGAAAAGGAGGCTGAGGGTCAATGTCGTTACTTTCTACAGCTTCCTGAAGGGACTGGAGAAGTAGGTGCTGATCTCTTCTCCCTGGAATCCAGTGACAAGATGTGTGCAAATGGTTCAAAGATGTGCCAGGGGAAGTTCAGATAGACCTGCTAGACTGCTGTATTACTTCTACTTGTGTGATAATATATATTTTTTAAATAAGACAGACACTAGTATTAAGACATCAGAATTTAAAAATGAAAAACTTAATGCCATGTCAGTTCTGGTAAAACAACTTTGGTTGGATGAAGATTAATGAAGCACAAGACTATAGAAAAATTTTGTATTCTAAGAGGGAATATAAAAATACATAAATACTTTCAGATAATAGATTTAGAAGCAACAGCTGCTTGAAAATATTAAGACTGTGGTTCCCAAGCTGAACAGCCCATATTTTCTTCTGTAGCACTAAAAAAGGAAATCGTGTATTAATATAGATAAGTAAGTTTTGTCTAATACAAAGTTACTGTTTTGTTTTTTGATCTCTGTTACTGGACTAGATAGACTTTGATAGTAATGCAGGAACTCTTACAGTTTTGAAATGTCAGAAATTATTTCCTATTGGTGGCAAAGGGACTATCTCAAAAATACGCAAGAAAGAATTTTTTCTTTTTCCAGTTATAGAATGTTATCTTAAAAATTATAGCTGCTCTGGGTGCAAGCTGGGCAACATGCTTATGATAACATATAGTATTCAGATCTAACAGGCAAATGATTATGGAAAATTAACTTTTTAAACTCATGCAATTATATTTTTTAATCTGTGAAATAGAAAGAACTCATAGTTGTTTAGAAAGCATCACTGGGTAAACTACTTTTGTGATGTCCCATCTGGGGCATGTGCAAAAAGCCATCCATACAGGAATAGAAAACCTTTTATACTACATGCACGTTATCATGAAATCCATTTGAATCATATCTATTAAAATAAATATATGTGTTTGTATATAGACATGCATTGTGAGATATATATAGTGTGTTCTTCCCAGTTTTGTCTAGGTTGGCTAAATATACCAGTTCTATATTGTTAGTGTTTCACTCTCAGTTTCCAGTTCCTAGGCATAGAAAAACCATGAACCAACAGAGTCATTAGAGTCAGGCCTGCACCTTAGGAGGACAAGAATAGAAAAACATGTAAATATACACAGAGTCTAGGGAGGCATTGTGCTCCTAAAAGGCAGTGTAGCAAGAGTATAACTGAATTGATAACAAGTTGTAAAATCCAGGACTTGGCATTATGCGGCATTCTCTGGTTTCTTATGCTGTGTTTGCATTGTGTTGGTTTCATTTACCAGCTGTAAAATATTGTTAATAAGTCAAAATTTCACATTCTTATTATTGGTTTTATGTATGAAATGCTAAAATGATTGAGCTGCTTTCTTCTTCAGATAATTATCTCCTTCTTTTCATGAAGGACATAATCTAAAATCCATGAATACATGGTATTTTATATGCTTAGGCATTTCCTGAGATATCAAATTATCATATACAAAGTAAAGTGTAAGGAAGTCAGACAAAAGCAAAGCATCAGTGTGATCTTGTAGCTGTATTTTGTAAGTATTTACGTGTAGTCTTCAACTGCAAGGCACATATAAACCAAAAATCCAAAATAAAAGCTAAACATGATATCTTGATAAGATCAGCATCTCCCAGTGTAGCAATTTCACGTTTTATACTGAAAACAACTTAGAAATAGCTGAAACCCATAAATTCTAGCATAGATATGTAAGCACCTTGAAAAGCATGTATGGATGGATTCTGGTTACTTAAGAACGCCTAAACAGCAACATACCTAAAACTTCCAGTTTAGTTAAAATCAGGATGGTGCTGCCATCATCCATTCTGGATAATGTTTTTTTTTTCTGCTTTTTACTGATCTCCCTCTAGTGGAGACCTGTAACTCTGCATGTGATGAATCTTCAGTTTCTCTCCAGAAATGTTCATGCAACATAGCCAGAACACATAATGCATATGCCACAAACATCTGTTTTCAGTAATCAAGACAAATTCTGTCGGGTCCTTTAGGGAAAAGCAGTGTATGTAGTATACACAGAGATTGGAATTACAAAGCCTTGAAACTCAAGGACCCATTAGAGAATGGGTAGGAATGTAATTTGTTTGCTTGCTAAACCCATTCCTTGTGGATAGCAACTTCAAATTTTTGAAGAAATTGGATTAATATATGGGGATAGGGTCTTCCTAGATATGACAACAGTGCCAAAGGAGAAAGGAAAAATAGAGAAACAGGTGTTTACAGAGACTTCTTTATTCCTCATCCTTATGGGGTGAGCAGGCTCTCAAGGGGATAGGAAATAAAGTATGGCCTCACCTCCCCTAATCTCCACACCAGCCTGCACTCTGTGTTTGGTATGCAGAAGGAGTACTTTGCACCCCATAAATCAGTGTCATGCCAAGTATGCTCTTTCCCTCACACCCTTGTTTTGTGCCTTCAGACAAGTGGAGTTCTCTAATAGAGAATGTCTTCCAGTTCCTGCTGCAGAATGCTGCTACTCAGCTGCCCCAGGTTTTTCGTGGATGTCAGTAAATGGCATGATGATCAGCTCTAAAAGCATGGGCTGGTGGTTCACACACATATGTAAATTACAACATTACTTGTGCACCTATTACATGTGGCAGACACACACAGAGAAGTAAATCTGTATTATGGACACTGTGGATAGATACATAAAAGCCAGGAATAAATACACATGTGTATTCAATCACTTATGTATACCCTCAAATCCAAATTGCCAATCACTTTAGAAAAGACAAAGTAGCTGCAAGATAACAGAAGGTTGTTCTTCTGATATCAGTAGCATTAATGATATATTTCACTGTGAATATATCATTAAAACATAACTTTGATTAATGATAGTGTCAGTGTAGTTAATCAAGTGCAAGCAACACAGCACTGGTTGGTTGTGATTATTTCTCCCCTTGACCTTGTCTAGCTGAGGAGGAGTGTGAGTGAAATCACTGATGTGAACCTGGCATGCAAGGAGACTCCAGGGCCCATCTTTGCACAGATGACTTCTCAAAACTTAAGTGAAGGAAAAAGAGGAGCAACCAACTCTGAATATTTGAACCATCAAATATTGCAGTGATTAATTATAGGCAATGAAATAGGCAGTCTATGGATCCCAACTAAAAGGAGTGTCGTCTTGTCCTAAACTTTGCACTGATATATATAGAGAGGGACCATTCAAAGAGTTTCCAGTTATTGCAGACAAAGGTTAGGGAATCCTTACAGATGCAAAAAAATTTACTGACAGACCTGGACATAGATCTCTAACAGAGCACCTTCTGGTGCACAGTCCTCTGCTAGATCTGTATGGTTGGACTGTAGCTCTCATTTTGGCAGAGGTTTGAGCTCTCTTTCACAGTTGCCTTTTTTGTCAATACAATGGAGCCTCACAGTTCTCAGAGAGCGTGTTACTACTAGCTGCATGTAACCCTTAGTGAACTGACACTAGCAGTAGCGCAAAACCAAGTGGAATGGCTTTGCAAGTGAAAAATACTATACTCCAAGTAGCAAATCTCACAAAGAGGTAAAGAAAAAGGGAGAAAATAAGAAAGAAATTATGGGAAAAGGGAAAAGAGATGGAGAACAGCAGGTCAACTGCAGTGCTCATTGCTGCATATAAAGGAGATGAAAATCATACACAAATCTTTCGGAAAGAAGAGGGGGGAAGTCTTTCCTTAAAGAGCTTGCAAACCATTGCAGTAGCCCCAAAACCACCTTTCCTTATACAATGCTCTGTTTGATCTTGCTATTGTATTGAGTTTTGTGTGCTTTTAGTAGTTACTTTTCGGCAATTGCAATGGGAAAAGTTGTGGGCATGAAGTTAGGACAGTGAGCAGGAAGGAACTGGAAGGTTTTATCTGCCTATGGCAAAGATAACTAAAATGCTTCCTAGGGCACTTTTCCCGTACCTTTCAAAAGCACCACTTTGACTGCACCTTTAAATTGGGTGGCTTGTTCTGTTCACTGTGCCAAATAAAAATTCTCTTGTTTTCTTTTTAGACAGCTTTTGAATCATGGGGAAGCCAAAAAAATAGTCTCTAATAAGTGCTATTTTTTCACTCACCACTAAACCAAAAATGATGAACAGATTGAAGGCAGGAGGATGGGAAGGGAAAAGGGATGAGTGAGGAGGAGTTCCATTGTGCTGAGACCAATTATAGAGGTCTCAGCCCCCAGAAAAGACTCTTTCAGA
This sequence comes from Chloroceryle aenea, assembly GCA_013399075.1. Taxonomy (NCBI): domain Eukaryota; kingdom Metazoa; phylum Chordata; class Aves; order Coraciiformes; family Cerylidae; genus Chloroceryle; species Chloroceryle aenea. Next base: position 176,284 of record VWZY01006530.1, on the reverse strand, counting down.
AAGTCACAAACAAATGAAAACAGAAGACTGTGATAAATCGTGGCACAGCTTTCACAGACATGCATCTCTTGTTCCTCCCAAAAGCTATAATACTAAGCAAATTGTAATGGGTCTTATCCCTCTGAGGATTGTAAATTCAATCAGTATTTGAATACTTTGCATCTTCACTGTGCTAGGTTGTTTTACTAGTAATTAATTATATATATATATATATAAAAAAACCCAACAAAACAAAACCAGAAAAACAAAACCAAAACCCAAATCCAAACCTGCACAAGCATAACACTTTTTAAATGTAGGGTATCTTAGAGTATCTTTCTGATACCCTAATATAGTGTTGACAAGACATGCTTACAGCTTGGTGTGTTGGAAACAAAACAAAACATCAGCTGGAAATAGGGCTTGTACTGTTGAATATGAATTCATCAACCTCCAGTTTTGAAATCTTAAAATCCTTACACCACATTCTGGTTGCTTCCTTGTATTTCTCTGCATATTCATGCATCTTTCTGCTCACAGAGCATTGCATCTTTTTTTTGCGTCCTTGAACATGTTTGTTCAATATGTTTTTCACATGGCATACCCTTCCCAAGAGTGTTTTCAGAAACCACCACATGGGAAACACTGCAGAACCTCCACTTTTTCAAGCACAAGAGGGAAAAAAAACCCAGCTGATAGTGATTAGGATGTGGAAGCATAGCTTTCATTAAAAAATGTTTAAATGGGTAACCAGGGTGGATAAATTTGTCCTGAAAATTATTTGGTGATACCTATCAGAGGCAATCACAACATACAAGCTACAATGTTGTGTTTTCTTGACTATATCTCAAGGCAGTTTGGAAGAAAGATTATGTCACCACTCCATTTCTGCTTGTCATTATTCATGCTTCTATTGAACTCTATCTATTTCTGTTCTCATCATTGTTCAAAAATACTGGATTGTGCCACCACAGTTGGGAATCAGTAAGGAGGAGCATGCCTGTTCTAAAAAAGGAAAGCCTTTTGCTTTCACAAAGAGGCTTTGTTAATTAGTGCTACGCAAGGAGGGAAATGACAAAACTCCATACTTTTCCATTTAAATGTTTGTAAAAGTGATTCTGTTTAAATTTCATTGAGTGAAGCAGGAAATGTTAAAGCTGAGACACCAGACAGAATGTACTAATGTCCTTTGGGGTGGGAGTAAGAGAGGGAAAGGGCCTGAGGATTGTATTTTCTTTATTTATATACTTTCCTTTTCGCTAGAAAACTTGAACTTTTAAAGCTTGTAAAAAAAAAGTATTGATTTGACAGCCCTGAACACAGAAGTCTTCTTTTTATATAGAGAGCCAGTACAACATAAGCAGTCACAGTACCAAACTCCTGTTCACTGCTGATCTGGGAACAAAGTGAACAATTTTGGAGCCAGGACAACACCTATGCAAGATGCCTCCTTGCCTATGAAGCACCCTTGCACCAGGATACATATCCCATAACTTTTAGTATTTAATTTGAGCAACCTATTTACTTACTCTATGCAGGCAATAGTTCAAGAGAGATTCTTGTAGAGCATGTGTGACATCTCAAATGGATTCTCCACTGGCAAGGGAAGAATTGCAGGATGCTCACACTCCTAACTTGGATTCTTCAGTTAATATGCCCAAAATTAGGTGGATTAGTCTAGATCTTAGCATATCCATACAAGGAATTAGTGTTGAGTAGCAACTATACTTTTAATTCACATGCTAGTTCACAGTACATTCATTTCCTCATATAGACAAGATAGAACTCACAAATGGGACTGTTGTTTATAAATGGGACTGTTGTTTATTAGGACAAATTAGTAAGATTCTGCTGCAGCTACACAAGATAATTTCTGGAAACTGTATTACTCTGCTATCAAATAACTCGTGTGCTGTACACAAAAATAACGTGCCTGAAGTACGAGGTCTTAGCTTTTTTTCTTCAGAAGCAGTGCTGTCTGTGGCAGTAAAATTAAGTTTGTGTTTGACTAGTCCTAAGAATACTATTTATTTATTAGTGGAAATGATAATACTTATTTTGGCAACCAGTATTGACCTAATAAAGCACAGATGTGTGAATGTAGCTATATTTGCATTCATGCTGGGATCTGCAATTTATAGTCACCTAGAGGCTCCCTATGTCCACAGTGAGCCACAGTCATTGGCTCCACACTCTGCAAAGCCACGAAAGCTTTTCTGTTTGGACTTCAGCTTCAGAGAGGGAAATGTGATTGTAGCTTTCAGTTAATTAATTTCCCTTTCTCTGCTTCTTCACTTATTTGCTTGATTCATGAGAATCCAAAACCAATCTCTTGTGACCAACTAACTTTTCTTTTTAGTTCAGAAATTAAACTGTTAATGTAAGGATTAATTTTCTCTGTTGAAGCCAGGAAAATAGATTTTTCCTTTAGCCTTTCCTGTCGAAAGTGGTCTCTCTTCCACAAGGTAATCAAGCATTATGTCACATAGCAATCCACCAACTTTCTGTTCTGGTGGCTGATGAACATGACCTTGCTCCAGCCACATTCATCCTCCTTTCACCAAATATTTACTTCTGCACTACTACACCATGGCCTGCAAGTGCAAGTGGCATAAACCCTTCCTTTAGAAATGTCATGCCACTTGATGATTTCTACACCTATCCCTTAGGTGTTCATTTGCTTCAGATAGTTATAAACCAACCTGGTGCCATAGGAGCACTTCAAAGTGAGCTCATCTGGATTTGTAGTTTCTTCGAGACTTTTAATACCACATGATGACTAAACAATAGGTGTTTCTCACTTGTTCTGCAGGTTCATCATACAGCATTAGCATGAACTGGATAACCTACACTTCCCTGAAAAATTTTTGAATAAATTTCACTTTTTTTCATTAGTAGTTTATTGCATTAGATCATTTTTGTGTGTTTCATCTGGTCTTCAAAAACCAATACATTCCACATGTCTGTTTTTCTTTGTTGTTTTTTTGTTTTGTTCTCTTTTGTTTGAGGTTGTTGCTAATTAAATGCTGGCATCACTAACACCATTGGTATCTTAGTTATGTACTTTGGAGTCATCCTTGAAAGTCAGTTACATTCCATAAGAACAGGTTTTCTTCAAAAAACATTGGGAAAAAGTAATGAGAGTACTTGACTTGGGCTTGAATTGAGGCCACACTTTCTACAGAAAATCTAATCAATTAGCCCAGCTGCATAAAGAAATCTTTGAATATTGACTCTATAGAACTTGGTTTAATTCCCTAGAAATTCTTAAACAAAATTGTTTACCTGATTTTCTAGAGCAGGACTGAGTTACTGTTTTTTAATGAACTTTTGGTTCTCAGCAAATGTTTATGGCATGGCCAAGCAAAACTCTGTTGTCTGTAAAATGACATGCATAGATTATCTTTTTGCTCAGTATCTAAATGTTTATCCCATGATTCTCATATAGCCTAGATGAAATTTATTACAGCTGTTTATTCCTGAATTACTTTTTTCTCCTCTTAAACCATGTTATTTAATTGACTTCATTAACCATCTTGTGCCATCATGTGCGAAGTGTGCAATAAATTTACAAAAATAGGGCATGAATTTGGCTCATGACATAGAGGTGTAAAGCCAGGGTCTCAGCATGAGTTCTCACCTTCCTGGCTAATCTCAGGAGGCATCAGTATATGTTAAAGCAGATTTGCTTCACACCAGAGCTTTCCACATAAAAAGTGGTGCACAAATGATTCTAGATAAAGCCCAAAAGTACTAAAAAAAAGTTAATATAATACTTCCACATTAAGTACCACATTCATTTCTCATGGATTCATTCTGATTAGCCTAGTTTTGATTTGGTTATATGAGTAAATATCTGTGATTTCTCATGAGACCATAAAGTACATTCATTCACAGAGACAATAGCATACTAGCATGCTTCGAAACATGATGCTACATTTTGCACTTGCATATGCAAGAGTCCATTACTTATGGTCCATTTATTATTTGATATGAAATACTAATATACATACAAAGAACAATTGTGCTCCTTTGTCCTACACTACTGCAGTAAAAAGCAACTGACTGCAGCTTTTGAATATGTCCTTTGTCCTGAGTATCTCATTAACACATCAACCTTAGTTGCGCTGTATCTTTTTAATTTTTAATGCAAAAATTCAGGGGGAAGTAGAAAGGAAAAGGAGAATGAAGAAGAATAGAAAGGAAACAAAAGAATATTCAGATACCAATATGGATATATGCACATGCAGATTTTATATTGTATCTAGATACCTAGAGGGAAGGTAACATCAAATACAAACGTTAATATAGCCTGTTGTGTGTGCTTTAACAAGCGCTGTCAGTAGATTGATGCAGAGATGAATATTCATAAAGCCTAAACTGAAAAGGATTTATACTTTTTATGTCCACATACAGGTAAGGTGGTATGTATTTAATAAAGAAAACATCTGTAGTTGGATAAAGGAAAGCCCTTGAGTTCATATGTTTAGATGTAGGGATCCTTTAATTACTTCAAGTCATACATTTCTCTAAAAGGTACCTCTGATAGGCTTCTATTGTTTTTTCTCCTGCACCATGCTTCCATTTTTATATATAGCGTCATCTTTACAGTTTTGTTTTTCTTAGTTATAGCACAGGTTCTTTCATAATGCATAATACACTGCTAAAGGCCCAAACCACATGAAATAAAACATTCACATTTTCTAAAAATACAAGAAGAAGAACATTCCTGAAGTAAAGAGTATCAGTTTATTCTTCTCTCACTTCAGTAATTTCACTGATCTCAAGAGTTTATCCCTGAATGTTAAAATAAATGTCAGGAATTTAAATTTTCTTTTTCTACTCATCCTTAGACAATTCAAAAATATTTTAAATATTCTTTTCTATCAGTCAGTACATATGCACTTTGTATCTACACTGTATAGTAAGAAGTGGGCAAAAATGTCCCTGAAAGCCCCACAGTTCATTAAAGATGCATCAGGCTTTATTATTATTCAAAAAAGAGTGGAAAAAAAAAGAGAAAAAAGAAAAATGGGTGAAGAGGCCATCCTCTACAGCGTGATAGAATCTAGGCTCATATAAAACAAACCAAAGAATTAGTTCCTTCACCAAGGAATGACATGAAACCCTAGCCATGGTAGCTATAAAAACAGTTAAAGGTCTTCTTTGTGCTCATTAGCACCACTGTGCTGGTATTCTGTGTTGGCAGCTTTTGGTTCTGCTGAGGCAGTCCTAAAGAAAGTGGTTACCAGCCTATATTCTACAGTTCACAGGCTCTCAAAAAGGACACATTAAAACAGCTAGAATCCCCAGGGCAAGTGGGGAGATTAAGTAGCCCTCTCCCTTGACAGAAGCCCCTACAGACAAAGCTTGGCATTGTGCATTCAGTACACTATCTCTTTCCAATACTGAACTTTGCTATTGTCCTCACAGATCCTAGTTTACAAAGTGTTTGGGGGACTTTGCGTAACGGTTCACTGGCACCACCAGTGACAGCCATCTGAGTGTGGGAACTTTTTTAAAGGATGTGATGCCCCCCAAATCATTGGCCTATTCTATAGGTCCTTAAGCAGATGCCAGTGGTTGTGTTTTAGTGTGTGGGTGGGTGTGTGGGGGGTGGTACTTTGGAGTTTTCTTGGAGCCTCATCTTTCACAAGAATACAAATTCAGGCAGGCAAAGCAAACATGGATTATTTGTTTCCCAAGGCATCAAGCTTTTTCAGAAGTTTTAACTGTTCTGTGCTATAGAAACTGCCATTGCAAACACCACAAGGTGCCCTGGAATACTTTTAGAGTTTTAGAGGGATATTAAAAACAAACTATTGGGAGAAAAAAAGAAATCAGTGCAGTATTAAAGTGCTTCCGTTCCAGTTACAGCAGCCATGAGAAGGATTCATTACCTCGTCTGCTCAGTTCCTTTTCTTTCTGTGCTGAACTTTTTCAAAATTATTTTTATAATAAAAAGATCTAATGTGATGCTAGGGTCCATTCCTTTTGATATACTGGTTTTGATCAAAGACTTAATGAAGACCTGGTATGAGAGAAGCAGCCTTCCAGGAAGTACCAAATTTGGAATGAATACTTCAGCTGAATCTTCTATTTCATTTTCAGATTGGTTTATATTCCAGACAGACTTAGCAGATTTTTCTTCCAGACAATGTCAGCAATGATGCCTGGAAAACTGAGAAGGACAACTGCAGGCAAAATCATGTTTAGAAGCAGGTTAAGTTCTGGCAAGGGGCATGAGCTTTTGCCTTCCCACAACTGCTTTCCTTTTTGCTCCTCAGCCAATACAAGGAGCTCCACTGGTAGCTGAAGAAGATTGGAGCCGAGGTAGCAAAGTGCAGAAGGTGCGGAGCATGGTTCCTCTGAGGAGAGGTGTGCAGTACAAGTGCTGGTGGAGCAGAAGGGAATGGACATTGGCTTGGGGTTCTCTGACAGAGGTAGAAAATATAGTGGAACGAGTTGGTGGTAGAATACCAGAGACAGTGTGGAAGGGTTTTGTAGGAAGCAAAAACCCAAGGTGTGAGATGTCCTGGTCTTCAGTTATGCACACTTGCCTGACAACATTCACAGCTGTGTGATGGCATTATTAGGTATAAACTGGAGGGAAACTGTCTTTTTTGCATGGTTTGTGTTTAGAGTATGGTGGATAGAGAAAGTCTGCAGAGAAAGTCTGCATGATGATGGGCATACTGATTTTTTACTGTGAAAGGTGTTGTGATCACAGTGGTGTTAAATGAGATTCATATTTTTGTCTGAGAAAGGGAGGAGAATAAAGGAAAGTAGAATAAGATTTTTCTATACTTGATGACTATGAAGACAAATTATGAGATCTTGTGTTTTTCTTTTGCCATTCCTTAAGATGAGAGAAAAGTAGATATTTGAAATACATATTGGGTACATATTTTTTCTATTCTACGTAAGCAAAAATTAAAGTGCACTGCAGAAAATGGAAACTAATATGAGTCTAGTAAATTGAGTAAGCAACTCAAGGTGATGCTGAAAGGAGAACTATAGAAATATTGAAGCTGAAGTAAAGTGGAATCTTACAGTTTTGTCTTTGCTGTGCTCTACATTGCTAGTTTTCCTAACCATCCTTACATAAGAACATGATATAAGATTTGGAGATACAATAAATACAGAAGAACATCAGAATGTCATTTAGGGAAAGCTGTATTGACCATAAGGACTAACAAAACTGAAGTGGGACTGAGTATGTGAAGAACAAGGTCATAAACTAGGGGACTTAGATTATCTGCCACATATTTGAGAATTCATGGTTGTGAAATGATAAAGAAAAAACACCTGAGTGGACACATCAATCACTAAATGACAACTGGTAAACAGTGATGCAGAAAACAAAAAAAAATGAGGGAGAATGTTTGCTCCTAAAAGCATTCATCAGGAGATACTCATCAGGAAAAGAGAAGGTAATGATCAAACATAAAGACAATGTTGTCACAATACTGAGAAGGCATAATGTGATTGCAAATCCACTAGAAAAAAAAAAACAGCTGTGCATCAGAGGAGTAAAATTTTGGCACAGCCTTCCAATAGGGATTGTTGGTACAAAATCAAACTTAAAATGTAATTCCTTTGCAGGAAAGTTAATGTGTGAAATGTTAATGTTTATCAAAACGATGTTGCCTCTGAAGTGGTGATATCTCAGAATCAAAATATTTCAGCTGAATGAAAAAAAAAATCAGAATAAAAAATAAAGTGGTTTAGTGATATTTAAATTTTCCTCTTTTAAACACTTCTCAGGATCACAGGTTCAGAGGATGGTACAGATTGGAAGGGACCCTGGAGATCTTTCCAGAGCAGGACCATATAATCTAGCACAGGTCACAAAGAAACGCATCCAGGCAGGTCTTGAAAACCTCCAGAGAAGGAGACTCCACAACCTCTCTGGGGAGCGCATTCCAGTGCTCTGTGACCCTTACAGTAAAGAAGTGCCTCCTCATGTTGAGGTGGAGCTTCCTGTACTCTGGCTTACATCCATTCTCCCTTGTCCTATCACAGGGCAAGAGTGAGAAGAGGCTGACCCCTCCTCCCAGCACTCAGCCCTCATATATTTATAAACATTTATTAAATTCCCTTTCAGTCCTCTCCAGACAAAAGAGACCCAGGTCTCTCAGCCTTTCCTCATAAGACACGTTTCAGTCCCTTAATCATCCTTGTAGCCCTCCTTTATTGTTCTTTCCCAGATGCAGGACTCTGCAATTATCCTTGTTAAACCTCATTAGGTTCTGCTCTACCCAGCTCTCCAGTTTGTCCAAGTCTCACGGGATGGCCACACAGCCTTCAGGTGTATCTGCCAATCCTCCCAGTTTTGTGTCGTCAGCAAACTTGCTGAGAAGACATACTGTCCTGTCATCAGTGTCATTGATAAAGATGTTGAACAGGACCGGACCCAGCACTGATCCCTGGGGGACTCCACTAGATACAGCTCTCCAGCTGGACTTGG